>OMNW01025958.1:11421-30106 GCA_900303245.1 Selene dorsalis
CGTCAGGGGGAGGAAGAAGTACTCGATTATACAGCGTGTGTTTTTTCCGGTCATGTTTTCTCATTTTAAGGAGCTCAGTTCTCCAAACTCAAAACTTTTTTGTGCTTTTCCAGAAACTTCTCATCACATTTTTATCTCACACATTTTCACCTCAGCAGAGGGTGGACGTCGCCTCGGGTCAAGATGTGTCAAGACAACCTCAGCGTTTAAAAATCAAACTTCATATTATCCCACAGTGGACATGTGACTGCTCTGACTGTGTGGGTGTGTTTCAGTGGCAGATTATAAGGAGCTACAATTGAGGTTTTAATTGTATTGAGTCGAGGCCATCAGAGAGGCTTTAATTCAATACATCCCACTCACTTTATTATTTCACACTTCCCTGTTAAGATGGAGCGGCCCTGGCAGCAGTGACTGAATGTATATTAACATGAATGCACTAAATGTATTACTAAAGTGCCTTAATTATGCACACATGATTTTTTTTTTCCTGTTAACACTTAGAAAATGAGCATTGTAATGTATTAAATTAAGTTATGTGCTGATCCTGGTGACCTGGGTTTTTTTTCAGTTTTGATCCTGCTTATAAAGATAAAATCCAGACATGAATATTCTCCTTACATAAAAAACACATGATCATTGTACAAGCACAAGAAAGACTAGTTAAGTCAATTTAAATTGGTACTTAAAGCTGCTCTGTGGGGTTTTTAAAGCACTTGTAGCACCATGTGGTAAAATGTTTTGGGTGGGTCCCTGGGTGGTTTGTAGCATCCTGCTAATCAACGACTAACAGTGATGTCAGGAAGCAGAGGACGCCGTCTGAGTAAACAGGGATATAAACAATGGCCACAAACAAACATCAAAACATTTCAGAAACCATCTGTGCAGATGTGAGAAGGACAAGAAAGAGTAAGAAGATGGGTTTACCTCATTGGTCCAGCCTCTTGAACCTAAATCATGTTTTGCTGAGAAACAATTGAATCTTTTTTGTTTACATGAAAACCGTTCATAGTGATTTGCATCTTTCTTTTCAAACCCAAACTCAGCTGAATTACACCAGAGGAACACCAGAGACTGTTAACACAACTACTACGACAACACACCCACTATCCAGTTACTATCCACCCACTGTGTCAGACAGGTAAACACAAAGGAAGAGAGCAGTCGAGTGAGTTGTGTACTGTAAATGTATTTCATCTTTATTTCATGTCTACCTCATGATCAGTTACATAGAAATCCTCCGTCTCGTGTGGTTTTAGTGTAGTAGCTACAGAGCCTGGTGCTGCCCAGCCGTGACTCCGCACAGAGTTTAGACAGCTGCTTTCTCTCTCCACCATCAGATCCTGAGCAGCTCTCTACAGCCAACCAGCAACGTGACCTCTGAATATCAATGACCGGGTTCTTATCCAAACAATGACTTCACCTGCTGGAGATGATTTACGATCCTCCAGGCAGTAAACAACCCCGTCCTCGTGATCGGCTGAACGCTGACATTGAGAGATCACGTTGAGGTTGATCTGAGGTGAACTACAGTCTGATTTTTTGGATAAAACGCACCTTTTAGTGTTCAACTTTTGGTACAGGAGGTTAGAGAACATAAAAACACACATTTCACGTCACGTTTAATACGTGTCAGAGGACCTTCCCACTTTGACACCTGGTTAACCTTCATTTTAAAAACAAACAAACAAACAAAAAATTAACAGTGATGTCAACACGTCAGCTCAGTGTGTCTGTGTGTGCGTGTAGTGTGTAGAGTGTAGTGTATGCGTGTTTGTGTACTTTAGTGTGTGAGAGTGTAAGCACACACCCCACAAGAGTGTGTCATGGTCTGATCAGTGCTTCAGCAGACACTCGACAAGGTGGTCAGTTATGTATGTTACTGGCTGCGTTTCAAGAGAGGGGAGGAAGGAGGGGAGGAAAGGGGGGAAGCAAGGGGTGAGGACAGTGAGGGTGGGGGGAGGGGGGAGAAGTGAGGCCGCAGCGTCTCTTCATTCATTCACAAGATTTCTTCACATGATGCGGAGACCCTGGATAGAAGCTTCTAGACTCTGTGGAGGTAAACGCAGAAACACACACACACACACAGGAGTTATAGCCGAGAGAAGTCCGAACATGACGACACAGTTGTATCGTGTGTGTGTGTGTGTATTTACCTTGAAGTCCCAAATGGTCATCGCTCCATCGATGCCTGTGGTGCAGAACTTGCGACAGTCCCTTTTGTCTCCCTCATAGATAGACACTTGGCTGAGGAACAGACACGCACATAAGTTCTCGTCTTATTAATGTGGACACCAGCTCCCTCTGGGACTTCGCTGGGCAAGCCCGAGGAATACAACAGCACACGAGCCGCATCCAGATATGACATGTAAATTAATGAGCTTCACACTGTGTCAGACACAGGGGGGCGAGGCATGAGCGGTATGTTAGCAGAGCACCTGCAGCTTCAGGGCTCCAGGCTCAGTGTTTAGTTGTAGGTCACTTGCACTTTGGCAACAACAACAGGAGCCTGAGAGGGAAATTTAAGAAACATGTCCTGTGTAAAAAGCATCTGAAGTGTTGGTTTGCGTCACCTTCAGAGAAGGCCACGTTGTTTTCCTTAATGCTAACAGCAGCTTCTGACATTAAAGTGACACTGGTCTCCTTAAAGTCTTGTTAAAAAAGTGAATAAGCTCATTTCCCAAAATGTTCGACTACAGCCATTCAAATGACATTAAAGATGACTTATTTTATGTGTTTCCATCCAGTTGCAGCCTAAACCAAAAATGTTTTATATCCATGTTTATAGAAAAAATTAATAAGATGGTTTAAAAGTCCCTTCTATTCATGGTTAAATAAACACAACTTAAAATACAGAGAGAAACTTTACAGCAGCTCATGCCTACACTGCAAGAAATGAACCAAATGTGAAATTCAACCATGTATTAAATTCTTAATATTTCTTCTCCTAAATGTTAGAAAAGAAACTCTTGTAACTGGCTCTTAGAGATGAATCCCTCCCGTGCAGTGACTCTTTCTGGTGTGTGACCTACGTGATGCTGTTCTGGTGCAGTGTGTCCAGGGCAGTGTTGCGGTCCTCAGTGGTGGCTCTCTTGTCCATGTTCCTGAAGCGCTCCATGGCGGAGATGTTCCTCTGGATGCTCTGCTTGGGGAGGTCCAGCTTTGACACGAATGTCAGCGTCCCACCGTCGTCGCAACGGAACAGCATGGGGCAACAGTCGTGGCCCTAACGACAGACACGCAACACGGATTTAAAGTGAAGCGCTCCTCTTGAAAATAAACCGATGGTGTGCACAGTGTGTGTTGTTCTTACCGCAGCTACTAAACTGTTCTCTGAAACAAAGATGACACTGAGGAGAGGAAGGAACTCCGTCTTCAGCTGTGCAGGACTGAACACAACAAACAAACTGATTATTGATTTAACAGCAAACGACTAACAACAGTTACAGAAACCGTGACAGTTTTATGACTAAAAACAAAATAGACTGCACTCTGCTTTAACTGCTGCAGCGTCTGCAGCTTTCCAGCCAGAACCTGCTGAAGTCTTTGCTCAGGCTCGATCACCACCACCCCCTCAACTCATGTCACCTGCAATCTGTCGACAGCGGCCTGTCATTATATCCGTGTCTAGCCTTGGATGTGGTTCACCTGGTGTCTACCTTTCTCACTGTCTTGGCACAGTCAGTGGACGATCAGATTACAAATCCCGCCTTAAATACAGTGGCCACTAATACACAGAACATACAGACTAAGATGAATTCATCATGAAGTGAAATAAGTGCCAGAAGTAATCTCATGAAGGTTTTTTTGTTGTTTTTTTAATATGATGAGTTGCTTTTTGAAGATGATGAAAATTGATTTCATAAACTCCTTCTCTTTGACCTCCTTTCGGTGGATTAACATTTTCATCTCCTTTCCTTTCCTCCTTTTATAGTGCCTTTAAAAACAAAAAGCACCAGGTCCAATTATGTCTCACGGTTTACCCCTGTATTATTTGCTGTAAATGAAAAGCCATCGCTTGAGATGACTTCATCCAGCATCATCTCCTTCACTGCAACACCACAGTTTGGTATGGACAAATATAGACAGTCAGATTACTGGTACCTAGCAACCTAACAGACAAAAAATACGTCATTTGTGTTGATCCATGTATCATATCTGACTTACGTTTTCATTTTACTATCTGTTAAATATTTATTTAATAAAAAAAAAACATATTTCTGGAATTAAGTTTGATAATAATCTGAGACCCACTGCTCGATTTCACTGAGCTGTTAATGAGATTTATCTATGTACAGAAATAAACATACCTGGCAGTCTTGGAGCTGTCCACCACAGTGACAGTGCTGTCATGGCTGACCCAGGCCAGGCGGTTCCCAGAGGCTGAGAAAGAGACAGAGTGGACCCAACCCCCTCCTCCTAACAAACACAATGTGCACAAAAAGGCAGATCCGGTTCAGTTTTAAGTGTTGCTGCAAGTCATATCCAAGAGGACTTTTACTACTCACACAAAGACAGAGATACAGACCTGCTCCTCCGAATTCTGCTAGCACAGCCCCAAATGGCATCTTGCTGCCCCAGGGTGTGGGGCCTGGTTTTTCTTCCACCTCCTTAATGTAGGCTGAGAACACCCTAGAGGCCGGAGAGGGAGGAGGGGTAATAATGAAAGCACACAAGTATGAGAGAGAGTATGTTGGCAGGTTTCAATCTTTTCATCTTCATCTCTTGTCCCCTCTTTCATGTACTCTTCTGTTTCTCACGTCTTTTTACCTGCATTTGAAGTCACAGGATCCAGCAGCCAGGAGAACGTTGTTGGGATGCCAGTCCAGACTGAGGATGGTGGAGCGGATTGGCTTCTTGATGTGCTTGCTCACCCACCTGAAGCACAACAAAAATCATGTATGTTTCTTTACATGGATAATAAAAACTTCAGCATGCTGTTCTCACTAATATCCAAGCTGTATGGATGTACAGGACACAGTACGCAAGCTGTGTACCCAGGAAAATAAGAGTAATGAAGATAACGTAATTTTTGTAATAGTGACAAAAAACTAATAATATCCATCAAACTATGAAGCACAGTCACTATAAATACCAATTTGACCATATTCATTGAGTATCACTTGTCTGTGTCGTCTGTCTTTCCAGTTTGACAGGTACATTTACAACACAGCTGCACTAACCATACCAGACTTACCAGTCGTTCTCGGACTCAAAGTAGCAGACAGAGATGAGGCGAGCTCCACTGCCGACCGCGAACTTGTTCTCCAGCGGAGACCACTTGACGAAGGTGGCAGCTCGGTTGATCCTGAGGATGACGAGTGTGGGCTTCCATACCCCTTCCTTCTGGGACCACACGTAGGCATTACGATCTGCTCCACATGTCACGATGCGGTCACTTTTGGGGGCCCAGTCGATACCTACAACACAACCAAGAGGAAAAGGGAGATTACTAACAAAGACAAAATATATCTTTTAGTGCTGCCGCAACAAATTGACAAATAGAAAATTAACCAAAGATCAATAAATCATAAAAATGCCAACTGTTTACTGGATAGTTTCTGAAATATATTTATTTATCATATTTCTTTGTCATATATGACGGCTATATGACAACATGCAAAGAAACACCAATCGATTGATTAATTGCATCCCGAATGCTTCTGCTGACAGACTAATGCAACAATGATGAATAAGTGGATTATGTCGACACAGCCCAGAGCTGAGTCATGTGTTGCGCAGTCAGATCATTCAGCTCCATATATGTTCATCACATTCGTCTCAACTTGTTGTTTGATCAAAGTTGTTCACTGACATGGATTAAAACATTACCTCGGTTAACTACAAATACTTTGTGTTTGATTTACTGATTGATTGATTAATTAAATACCTGTTATGTGTCCATTGTGCTCCTTGAGCTCATGGGTCTTCACCCACTGGTTGCCACTCTTCTTGTAGATGTGAACTTCATGGTTATTAGGACTGATGGCGATTTCTGCAAAACAGTGTGAACACAGTGAGATAACACAAGGTGTACACACAGATAACACAAACAAGACAAACCAGTTCCTTGTTGGGTTTTTTTTTTGTTTTTTTTTACAGATACCAGGCTGGAGGACAGTATGCAAAGATCCACATACATTGCTTGTCGTTTTTCCTTCAGCTGAAATTACTCTCCCTCATCTCATCAACATATGTAACACTGCCCTGCCATTTATAACATGGTCCCTAAGTGCAAATACATTAACTGGCAAGTGGTGCTAAAGTTTGCACATGCTAAAAAAAAACAGTAAACAAGTGATCCATACGTGTCCTGTCCCGGTTCCACGCGTGGCAGGTGATGGGCTCCAACAGAAACTGATGAAGGGACATCTTGTCTGGGTGTGGTCCTTAAGTGAAACTCTGCGAAGTCACACAACAAAACTTCACTTCAGCAACTCAGCGACATGATAAACACACTGAGCGCAGAGAGCCGGGGCTGCACTTCGCCTCTGTCGGGTGTAAAATCTCATCGGACAGCAGATAAAGGAAATGCGTTTATTATTATTACCTCTCAGATGGGGACAACTAGTTAACTGTTAACCTTTAATGCAACGTTACCGGGTTACATCAGAGTATCACTGTCAAAACACTGACTAGCCCATATTAAAGCTAACTATAACACCACCACCGAGCTAACGTTAGCTGGATAACTTTCTCCATGGTCTCCGTTTTTTTAAAATGCACTTCCGTGGACTTTTATTTTCTCACTTAGCCAGCAGTTTTCATACAATCATGATAATGTTTGTAGCCTCGCTCAGTATCACGTTACTAACGTTACTAGCAACGTTAATCGATTCGCAAAGCTAACCGTTAACCGGTGTTCGTCGTCACGCGCGCGGGGCCTGGCAGCAGATTAGTCTTTTTTTTTGTTAAATGTATAATCGTGCTGCTTTATCAACACGATTACCAACAAAGGCCTTCCTCCATGTCCGTGTCCGTGTCAGACACCCCGGTTATTTCTGCTAACTCACCCCGTCGGTCGGTCCGGTTCTCCGGGTGTGTGCGGGCTCGTTAGCCGGCGGAGCTACGTGACGCTAGCCGGGGGAAAGGAAGGTTAGATCAGGAGTGGACCTGAATTCGCGGACTCTGGTCAGTCAACACGAATTCGTCCAGGAAAATGTTGAGGGAATGTCAAGACGGCCAGCAGGATACGACCGGAAGCATCCGGTAGCTAAAGTCCGGAGGAGAGCGCAAAAACCAAACCCGTGGATTGCCTGGCTGGCTGACAGCTAGCTTAGCATCATCACGCTAGCTGTTACTACATTCAACAACTGAATAACCTCGTTCACGTCGAAGAGTCTCGCTCACACACACAAACTACGACACGGGTATGAAAGAGCTCCTCTAGTGGTTCAAGTAGAAACACTCAAACTGGTCTAACCGGTTACAAAACACCCCCATCTAGTGCATAAATGTAGACAAATCAGCCACAAACCCAGCAGCTTCAATACATGTGGCACAGATAATGTAGACTCATGAGTGTGTTTGCATATGGGAAATCAGTGCTTCTCATATTTTCATAGATGATGGAGGGTGGTGTCAGTGTGTCCTTGTACATAAACATAAATGTGAATTTAATATGACCAGAGGTAGCTTTAGCAGACATATAGGAAACCTTTAGGATTTTACTGGGAAAGTTAAAATCCTCAAGCTCTTTTTGACAAGGGGACCCTGAGGCACTCGGTTTAAAAAAAAAAAAAAGTCGAGAGGAAACCTAAAATTAGTGTTTTTCATATAAAGTGAGTTAAATGCCATTGGGGTTGTGAGCTGGTGCGGCTCAAGCAGGATGAGAAAGATAGCAGAATTACACTGCCCTCAAGTGGACCGTACCCAAATCACCTGGCTGTGTTTGAGCACCTTCAGTGGAAAAAGAGTCATGAATTGTATTTTCAACGCTGACAGACTGGAGAGGAGGATCTGAAAGAAAATGAATAAATAGAAAGCTTTTGAAATCAACTCACTTCTTATTTTAAGTCTTTCTATACACAGATTTGTCACAACAGGCCTTGAAGGGATTTTAAGGTATAATTTCATACAATATAAAGGAAAAAAAAAATTCAAACAATGGCTCGATAAACACACTTCATACTGGTTGGATCATTTTCTGAAAAGATGTTATAGTGAGGCCACAGAAAACTGTGATGGACAGCAATAAACCATAAATAGAAAGACTGCTCTGTGCGTGAGGCAACTATTTTATGACATGCTGACATAAACCTGGGAGATAAAACAACGTGACACAAAAAAAAGAAGACTCATGCAGATGTGCAATGAAAGCATAAAGGGGTTGATGTACTGAGATACTGTCGGTACGAGAGGCTGAATGAGCTGCATGTTTATGCTGCATTCAAAAACTGATCAGTAGTTTGTTCATATTGATTACATTCAACAAAGTGAAAGCTTAACGTTAAATTTATCAATTTATCAATCTGTTCTTGTGGACAGACAAGATGCAAATTAACCTTTCAAAGTTTTAGAAAGTCCAAGTGAATGCAACACCACCCTGCCACTGAATTATGGGTAATGGGGTCTTAAACCAATCAGAGTAGATTTCAATCAGCTGCACCTGGCGGGTGGATAGATTAGGAGCTGCTGGCTGCAAACATCAAAACACATCAAGACTTTTATTCTCTGTTGTTCTTTTTCTATGGTCATCTAACCTGTTAATGGATTCCCAGGCAAAAGTGGGCGAGCAATTCCCTACACCTCCACCTTACTTCTTACCAGGTAAAATATACACGCTTAACATGTTTGGTTTGCAGAGCCTGAAACATTCAGCTGTCACAATAAAAAACAACAACAACAAAAAAAACAGTCTTTGTCTGTTTTTCTAGATGAATGTGAAGACATTCGGGTCTATCACATCCACTCACCTTTCAGCCCTCCACCACCACCTCTTCCCTCCTTCTTCTCTCCAGGAGATGGCTTCTCCTCTCAAACTCACTCACCTCTACCAGGTACTTGTTCATTTAAACTCTGCCTCCATTTTGAAAGTGTATAGTTTTGACCCTGGATGCCACATTTTCACAGTGTAACTTTGTGATATGATTTCCTAATGAATGGTAATTTCCAGTGACAATAATAGGGAAGTGATTATCCTCTTTGAATGTGAGTTGGTGCAGTGTCGGCTTTTATGCTTTGATTTTAAATTCCAGAGTTAGTTTTGCTTCTCACATAAGATGGGATATGATGCTTTTGAAAAGTTATGGTTGTTTTCGTTGTTCAGAAGTTATGTAGGTTAAAACTGCACAGTGAATTCCTCATTTAAATTAAAATAAATGCTCTCTCTAGCGTCTGCTCCTCCTTCATCTGTCTCCAGGCTGAAGTTTGTGAGCTACGAGCCTGAGCTCCATCGCTCTCCTGCCCTGACAACGTGCCCTTACTGTCAGACTCAGGTCACCACGCAGGTCGACTACCAAGTCGGGACGTACGCGTGGCTCATGTGTCTTGCGTTTGTGTTATTCGGGTGAGGAAGGATGTATTCAAATCTGGTTATCTAATTACCCGGCATGAATCACAAGGACACACTCTGAAAAGATGAAGACTGATGTATCGTTTCTCTCTTTCTCTTTCAGGTTGGTGTTTGGATGCTGCCTGATTCCTTTCTTTGTGAAGCACTTCCAGGATGCCTATCACACCTGTCCCCGCTGTCGACAGGTTCTCCATGTACACAGGAAGACGTGCTGTGATTGACCAGGACAGGTTTAACTACCCATTGCTGTCACTTCCGCAGTAGTTCAGACTGACTACTGCAGAGTGGATTCACAACTGTATTGTACTTCACAGATGGATTTCTGGATTAACATGTATATGATATAGACATGATAGGACAATATCATGTTGAACATAAAAAAATTTAACTATTTTAATCATGTTTTTTAACAAATAAATGTTTTTGGTGCTGATCTTTGTTTCTTGTTCTCTCTCTTATAAAAACAAGCACACTGGAGAAAGAAACACTGATGTTGGACATGTGCAGGTTGTGACTATTTCTCTTCAAACAAAACAAACCTGACAACTAAACTTGACAGAGAAGAAAACTGAAATCACTGACCTTTTCCTCCTGCTGATGATACTCATAAAATGCAGCTGAAAGCTGTGGAAATGACTAATGTGTGGACCTTAAGTTAGTCAAAGTATATTAATATATTCATGGTCTAACTTTCACACTTATGTTACTGTTGGTTTCACTCTTTGCATTACAACACACACTGGTACTCATCTCACTCTCTCTGGTCATTAATGCAGCCTGGGTGGATTAAGCCTGCATGTGGACATGCACGGTGAGTAGTGTGTAAACGTGCCCTCACTGATGACACCGGAGGATTAGAGGTGAAGTTTTTTTTAGATCTCTGAGCCTGAGAGTAATGAGCATGTGAGATGCAGGAGAATCCTACATTCCCTTCTTGTGAGGTCACAGTAGCTGCTCAGGTATAAGACGTTGTCAGGATATCAGCCTTTCCAGGGTAGATGAGCACCGTTGGATCCCAGCAGCAACTCACTGTATGCTGACCCCTGCATGGCTGAGGATGCATCAGAGTACCTCACCTCCCTCACTAAATCGATTTCCTCCCTCGTGCCCTCTTCTTTCTTCTTCCAGCACTTCAGCCGCAAAACTGAATTTCTCTCCTACCTGATCCTGTGTGTTGCCAAGATGCCGTTCATCCCACCCGTGACGATCGCACGCTCTGTGTCAGGGCTGACAAGGAAAGAGAGCAGTTCATCTATGGCTACTGCGGCCAAGGCGAGGACCCCACGAGAAGAAAAGGGTAACTCAGTGAAGGAGCGGCTGACTATGAATCTCAAACAGCTGGGGAAAAAGGGCCAACCCAGGAGTCATCTGCCAACAGCCAAAGGAGTGTCAGGAGCAGAGCTGGCTGCAAAGAGAAGGGACAGGTTGGTGTCCTCACAGACAGACAGCTTCCCTGCCTCCAGCTCGGACAGCTCCCTCTCTAAGCCACAGCAGCAGAGACATGCGAGCCAGAGCTCCGTGAAGAGTGAACCAGAGCTGAAGACGAGGACCAGGCATCAGGAGGAGGCCCGCTTCACCCTGACGCTCACACCCGAGGCCGTGCTGCTGCTACAGCGCAGGAACAGCGAGAGACGGCAACGCTCAGCAGCCAGAAACGCTGAAAGCGGAGCTGGCGTTTCTGGGAGCGCCACAGATTCAAGACGCAGGAGGGAAAACGCTTCTAAAAGGCATCAGTCGGTGACGCAGAGACACAGCACGCCAAACAGCAGAGCCGCTGCGAGGAACAACAGTGATACTGAACTGGGAGACATAAGCTCGATTGTGAAAATCTCACTCCTGAACGAGCAGCACAAGTACGACGATGTGGAGTATGAGGAAGAGGAGTGCTACGGTGTGGATGAGCGAGTGGTGCTCAAATGTACTGAGTGGCTCCGTGGGCTGGAAAACACACCGGTGTCAGTGGGGAACAGCCTGAATAAGAGCGGCAGCAGTGTGAAAAGTTTCTGAAGATGAAATGAGGAGCAATGCTTATCTGACATCCCTCTTGTGAATGAACTGCAGTTTCTATTTTCTGTGTTGGCTTGTGTCTGGTCAGGTTGTTTTTCATCAGCTCGAAAAAATATTAGTAGCCACATTCTGCCTATAGATCATTTAAATGCAAATGTAATCAATCCATGCAGTTTATTTGGTTATTTTGCAAAAAAACATTTCACTTATTCCACCTCAGAGTCACGGTTCCCTTCTGCTGAGTTTTAATACATGTCTCTAAAACTGTATCATTTCACACGCTGCTAACCTCTTCAACCGAACTGACTGATTGGATTCTCATTACAAACTAATTCTGTGCAGCCGCTGTTCAAACTCATTAATTTCAAATTACAGTGGAGAAATGTGTCAGGCTGAATTTTTGGGAAATGACGCAGAAGGCATTTAGAATATTTTATCATTTAATTAAATGATGCAGATATAAAAAAAAAAAAAAAAAGCACATAGACACCACGTGCAAACATCGTGCATCATGCTTCAATGGAGAGTTGGGATACAGATTATAAATGCAGGATACATGTGTGATAAGTTCATTTTCCGACTTGGAAGCTAACGAAAAGGAAATAAATGGAAGGAATTAGTGTTAAGGAGTGAGCTTCAGTGCTTTCTGTTCAGCATGTACCATCTGTCTTTGGTTTGAAATGAGCAACTGTGTGATCATACATTATGATGATATGTTGATTTTCCCGGAATATTTTGATAAAACTTGAAAAATGTATATTACTCTAAAATATAACAACATTTCCTATAATGTTTCTGTGTGGCATGAATAAATGTACTATTCTTCACTCGGACGACTGAGAAATGTGAGTTGTTTTCAAAAATAAACTAACAGATTGTCTATTAAATGTAGATGCTATAAAGCTTTTCTTTACCACAGCTCATGTCTCACACGCTCTAAGGAGCTTTGTAAGGTCTTAGACGTTGGCTTGGCTGTTGCTGTACATTCCCTCGTGCACAGACCAAGTGTGCTTAGTGGCAGCTTATCCACCTGGGAGTCAAATGCTGTGACACGTGTGTTTGTTTATGTTTGAGAGTGTGAGAGACTCACAAGAGAGTGGGAGAATCCATGCACACTGTTCGACTGACAATAATAATTATAAATAATCACACTAGAAAGCTTATTTTATCTGGTGTAAACATAGAAAACAAACAGCTTCCTGTTTTGTTTTTTTTCTCCAAATAAATAAGAATAAAGACACAGTACATCAGTGACGTACGTGAGCAGATGGAGAAGCTTCATTTCCAGCGGTTGATTCGCCGCAGCTGCACGTAGGCCAGGAACATACAGACGACTATGATTCCCAGCAGAGCGACCTGGTTCTGCCAGAAGCCCCACACAGAGTAGTCGATGCCCTGGCTTTTCAGAAACAACTCCCCTGGGATGCTGCAGCACAGACAAAAGAAACTCAGTGTGTGTGTTTGTGTGTGTGTATGTGATTATATAGACACTCTGGTCAAATTACCCCAGATACAAGTGAAAGTTGTTCAGTCACATTTTTGCTGAATTTAGGTGCTGGAGTACTTGACTTTAAACATATTTAAGTACTCAAAGTATTTTTTATGTCAACTCGTCGCTGTATTACTCCACTTACAGAACTTATTGACTCTGAACCAACCCACCGCTTGTGGCATAAGCCAAACATTTTGTTTGTGCACAGTGATGAAGTTTGGACGTTGTAAAAACAGCTAATTTTTAATTACCCTCTGCCTCATCATTATCTAACATCTGTATCTTCTTCTTCTCATTTTTAAAATAATTAATTCTGTCAACTAAAACCTCTACTTCAAAATAAGAGCACTTCATAGGAACACAAAGCAATCAGTACAGTATCTGTATCTATATATTTAAAAACCTGTGTTTGTAAATGTAGTGGAATAAAAGTCAAAAGTCTCTAAAAAAAATAGACTACTTAAATACAGTACAATGTTCAAGTAAATGTACTTTGTTACTGTTCACCCCAGGTGTGTGTGGGGTTATTGTGTGTGAGGGAGAGGCTGTGTGATCACACTCACATTGTGTTGTTGCTGTAGAAAATCTGTCCCTTCATTTCGTTGATAAATGATGCCTGAGGGAGACAGAGAGACGGGGCTGAACAACTTACTTGTTTCAGATAAAGACACAAAACTCAACCTCACTGCTCTCGTGCTCACAAGCACAACCCTCCTCCTCCTGCTCTGTTTATCTTTCATATCTTACATCCAACCCATATTTGAAGATACTGATCCATTTCAGCCAAGACAGCCAGCTCAGCATGGCGTTGAGATTGACAAGAAAACCACCGAAAACCTAAAACAGGGACAACGTGGGAGAGAATTGTAACTCACACTTGCAGCAGGTTGACATTTATAAGCCCAGCGCTGTGGTGTTTGTGTATTTGTCTCTTACCATCATGAAGACAAAGGGTAGAGCAATCAGGATGTTAGCCATGGCAAATGAAGAAACACTCGCTGAGACGAGGAACGCCAAACCCACTCCTGCCAGACTGACCAGAGACATGGTCAGAGCAAAGCACATGAAGGCCTCGAAGGCAGGCTTCAACCCTGAGAGAGCGGGCGATACATGTAAATAGGGAGACAGAAGAAGTTTGGATCAAGCTCTGAGCAGCTAGCTCCTGTTTGGGACAAACAAGGAAACAAGCTAAAAAAAGGTTTCAGCGGTGGGATCACATATTATCATCTATTATGCATTTCTTCAAACTGAAACTCCCTGGGAATGAAGCCAAGCCTGTGCAGAAAGAAAACTGTTCCCTTATTCATAACATGATTTGCTGCTTTCACTTTTATAAGTCAAATGAATAATATATCAAAGGTATCTTAAAGAACAGCAGGTGCCAAAGTCACGTAATGGCTGTGAATAAAACAGCATCTGTTCCCCTCTAAACTTGGTGACTGGCTGCCATCAGTGCTTTTTCCTCATTAGTGAGATAATGGTGTATGTGCAGCGTGCGCTTGGATGCAGAAAAAATTACCCATCATGTAGTAGGCGATGGCTGAAAACACAAAGATGGGGATGATGCGGTTGGGGATGAGATCAGCGAAGATCTTGGACAGGAAGTAGACAGAAGTACGATAGTAGCCGCTTGAGTTCTCGTGACTGTGGAAAACATTAATAGAGACACAAGAATAAATAAATAAACACAACCACTGTGACTGCAAGATACTACTAAAGATACGATATGGTAAATGATTCATAGTATTCACTGATGATAAAATCATTTTTAAGCTTCTGACCATGTTTGTTGAAGTATCAGGCTTGTGCTACTTTATTTGAAATTTTGATCCATAAGATCCATTTCAGTGCAGTTTAACACCTCCTCTCTCAGACTTCTCTCTAATAAGAAGAGGTCAGTGAGCCAATCAGCAGAGAGGAGGCTTTGATCCTCTCTGCTGATTGGCTGACTGTCTGTTTTCTGAGTGACTGGATTCAAATATGTCAGATTTCAGGTAAAACACTTGGAGAAAAAAAATCCTACAAGGTTGGATGGTAGGTCCTGGTGAGAAAGATTTGGGGGTGTGGCTAAGAACGGTGACATCACAAAGTTACAAAAGTCCTGACGACTTGTTTTAAGGCTGTGTGTATTTCTCTGTGGACTGAGGCCTTAATACTTTCACTGTAATCCTATTGAACCTAGACCCGATTAATCATTCAAAAAAGACATGACATTTTTCTACCTTTATACAATATGGGACCTTTAAAGACCGATATCTTCAATAACAGCTAATAGGATTATATGCCACAGACAGGCAAGGTAGAAAGTATTGAGCATTGGCCTATTACGTTATTAGGCTTGGTCTTTTTCTTTGTTTTTGTTGAGAAAAAGAAATGGGTAGATTAATATCACCCTTCATCTTCTTCTTCTTTTACATTTCTTCTATATTTCTACTTCAGCCCACACACACGTGCAGCCTTTATCTTTCACTCACATGAAGATTGCCCTTTCATTGATAAAGAGTTCAACAGCAGAGAGATTCCCAAATACCATGTTGATGATAAGGAAGAAGAACGCTCCGCTCCTGTTGTTGTGAGAGGGAAGGAGGGAGAGAGAGGGAGGAGAGAGAGAGAGAGGGGGAGAGCGAGTCTGATTATCATTTCATCTGATAGTTAAACAGAAAAGGTCAGCAAATGACAGTGTGACCAGGGTTTTCTCGTCATAAACTTCAGACGCTTATAGCACCATAAAAAGCGTTTCCTCATTTTACCATCATGGTTTCTTTAATCTCACTCGTCTACAGTATTTGAACTGAATTTAGCCATATCTCAGTTTCTATCCTTGACTTTTGCGTAAAAAGTTAATCACTTTCTCTCATCTTTTTGCCATTCTCGTCTTGACGGCTTCCCATCTTGCCGCCTGCTCCGAAATGGAGATATTCACCACATTTTCCTGTCCGTGACATGCATTCATGCACAGAGAAAAAACCCTGTGTACAGCAGAGACATATCCTTGATTTGATCTATTTTCCTTCAGTAGTTCTGCTGTAATTTGGCCTTGAGACAAGCTGGAGACACATTTAGGGAGTTTAAAGTGTACGGAGGCAAAAATAGAAGCAGATGCACAGTGAAAACTAGGTTGGCAGGTTAGCCACACAGTACCTGTTCTGCAAACCCTCAGGCAGTGTCAAGGGCATTTGGTAATAAATGAGTCCCACCAGAATTGCAAAGAAGATGTTGAGAGCCAACTGGGCATAAGAGGTCTGAGGGTTCCTCAGCGAGTTCAGCACTGTCCTGCCACACACCACACGCATCTGACACACACACACACACATCAAGAGAACATTTTTATATTTTGATGGGCATACTGACAATTATAGTCTGAGTTCATTCAGAGGGCAGCAAAGCTCACTGACTTAACAGCTGGCCCCAACCACTGCATCATAACATCATAAACTCATTGCAATTTCTGTTAATGATAAAATGAAGAACAAGCCGGTTTTCATTCAGTAAGCTGGATATGTATTTTTGATCAAGTAAGAAAGATATAATGTACAAGGTCTTCAAGCTATTTCTGGGCTGCAGAAGTGGCCGACCTGATAGAGAAAAGAGGTAACGTAGTCGGGTGCTTCATCATGACCTTTGACCCCTTCAGCGATGCTCTGGTTCACATGGTCCAATTCCTCAAGAACTTTCTGGCACAGCTGGGACTGGCGGTATTTTGTTGCCAGTGGGTTTTTACACTCCGCTGTGGACAGACAGAGTGACCACAACAAAGTGTAATGTGGTAGACAAGAACAGACAACATATTAAACTAACAGTCTCCTGGAAACTTGGAAATCTAAAAATATCATCCTTCTGACCAAAATTTAGCTCAGTTTTACCTTGACTTCTACATACTCTCTCACTTTTAATACATGAAACATGGTTTTGGTTTTATGTACCTTCAGTGATTGATTCAAATGTTGACTTTGCTTCTCCATTTGTGACATCCATGAAGAAGTCAGCTGGGTTGTTGAAGGCCTCAATTTGGTAGCCTGTCCAAAAACACACACACACACACACACACACACACACACACACACATTGTAATACATCTAGAGTACAATTTATAAAATACCGTTGACCAACAGGACTTCACAGGGAAGTACAATGTACTTCCCCCTTTCTGTATAAGCATCATCAAATGATTATAACACATTCCTAGACAGGGCTCAGTGTCTGTTTCAGAGTGAAGACAAACAGTAATTTTGTACCAAGGTTTGTGAAGTAGTCCAGTGCCTGGTCTGCAGCTCCGGCATACACCACCTCTCCTTTATGCATCAGAGTCAGATGGTCAAACTGTCTGAAGATGGAGTAGCGAGGCTGGTGGATGGAGAAGATCACAGTCTTCCCTCTCCTGGACAGCCTGACCACACATTAAAAAACATGTGTTTATGCCTGATATTTAACAATACAACAGTCACAGCAGAAACTGACAGTGCTGCTGGATCATTGTTAGGCTGCTCACACCAAAAGTAACAGTAAACAGTACATTGCTCTCTGTTTGACCCCCGTCTTCAGCAGACATGTGTTGTGGTTGTAATTATCCTGAGTGTGTCTATGCATCTCTTTGCCTAGTGTGTGAGTGATTAATAATAATAATGACGTACTTTTGCAGCAGACTGACGATACAGTTTGCAGTGTTGGAATCCAGTCCTGTGGTTGGTTCATCCAGAAACAGCAGAGATGGAGAAGTGATGAGCTCCATCCCAATGCTGCATCTCTTCCTCTCACCTCCTGAAACACCACGTAGAAACTCTGTCCCTATCTGCACACAGACAAAACAAACATAGCTACACTTACCACCTCACTGTTGTCTGCCTCCGCCGCTCTGACTAGCTTCAGGTTGCATTCCTATGTTATTGTCTTATTGCTAAGAAGTGTGCAACATTCAAAGGGATTGCTTGAGGAGCTCTAGACATATTGCATTCACAGGGCCAGAGACCTTGACCTTACACCACCAAAATCTAATCAGTTCATCCTTGAGTCCAAGTGAATGTTTGTGCCAAATTTGAAGACGTTTTCTCAAGGATTTAATGAGACCTCACTTTCCAAAACTTTACAAACCTTTGCTAACTCTTCAAAACTTCCCAAAGCTGTCCTTACTGTCCACAACTTTCCAAAACTTTCAAGGACTTTCAAAAGCTTTCCAGGACTTTCAAAAACTTTCCAAACCTATCCTCACTTTCCAAAACTTTCCAAAGACCTGCCCACACTTTCCAAAACTGTCAAAAACTTTCCAGGACTTTCCAAAACTTTCCAAAGACCTGCCCATACTTTCCAAAACTTTCAAGGACTTTCCAAAACTTTCCAGGACTTTCCAAAACTTTCCAAAGACCTGCCCATACTTTCCAAAACTTTCAAGGACTTTCCAAAACTTTCCAGGACTTTCCAAAACTTTCCAAACCATGCTTTCCAAAACTCTCCAAACCTATCCTCACACTCCAAAACTTTCCAAAGACCTGCCCATACTTTCCAAAACTTTCAAGGACTTTCCAAAACTTTCCAGGACTTTCAAAAACTTTCCAGGACTTTCCAAAACTTTCCAAAGACCTTTCAAGGACTTTCCAAAACTTTCCAGGACTTTCCAAAACTTTCCAAAGACCTGCCCATACTTTCCAAAACTTTCCAGGACTTTCCAAAACTTTCCA
>OMNW01025988.1:7480-17500 GCA_900303245.1 Selene dorsalis
CCCCCCCCCCTCGTGCTGTCTATCCACCCTCTCCTCTCTCTGTAGGGTTAAGCCTGATGTGTAAAGGCTCCTGACAGAGCAGCTTCAGATTAATGTGTGTATCTCTACTGATTGATTCATTACATTAGTTTTATTTTACTAGTTCAGCTGATTGATGCCGAGCTCTGGAAGCTTTTAAATTACGGTCACTCCATTGAATTAATGATGGAGAACAAAGTTCAGTCCATCAA
Organism: Selene dorsalis; assembly: GCA_900303245.1. Classification (NCBI taxonomy): domain Eukaryota; kingdom Metazoa; phylum Chordata; class Actinopteri; order Carangiformes; family Carangidae; genus Selene; species Selene dorsalis. Next base: position 7,711 of record OMNW01025988.1, read on the forward strand.
CTATTCTCCGACACTCCCCACGCTCTTAACACCACAGTGTATTTATTATAAAAACCAACAGCACTAATTTGTTTCCACATAATTTACTAAGACATTTTCTTTTTTCATTGCAGTCACTGAAAAAAAGATGAGTGCCATTTCTTTTTCCCTGAGGTGCCGTTTGGTGTGATTGTCTTCGGGTTTTCTTTTTTTATTTATTTTTGATTTTGGCCTAACGCCACTGTGTGATCAGCGCCTGTTATCTCCTTGCTGATGGTCAGATAGAAAAACCAAGAAGTGAACTGCAGACACCTACACAACCGAGCAGAGAACAGGAATTCTTTTGCAACTACTTTGCTGAGAAATAAAGGAAACACGGGATGAGTCATTTGATTTACTCAAGGGTAAAACATGCTCGGATAATGAGGTCAGTTATGTACAGCATGCTTCTTCTATTGCACAGACACTCTTTCAATTATCCTCTAATGTGATAAACACTTTAATCAAGACTATATTTCTGTGATGAGGACACAAAGGGAGTATTATGACCTCCACCACAATACATAACATCCCCCCACCCTGCACTTGTTGTTTTTCTCATTAGGCCACTCTGAATGCACTTTTCTGAAAAACAACCATGCATCTCATTCTGCACAAACACAACTGATTTCACTGCATCTTCACTGGCTTGCATCCTGTCTAATGTGGTGGAGCACATCCATCGCGTGTGCTATGGGGCAAATGCCCGGCACGATCATCGAAGGGGATTTGGGGGGCTTTGTGCACATGACACGCAGGAAGCACCCTGTTTGTACACACGTAGAGAGAGGGCAACGCCTCTTCGCAAACTGGCAACCCTCAGTCAATTGCATGAGCTCATCACCACTCACAATAAGAATATCACATCTGTCATCCCTTATAGACGAAGGCCAGGAAGTGACTGCTGGAATAATTAATGTCAAATGTGCCTTTTGAGTTGTGTTGACTGAACTGGTCACCGCTGTGTGCTGATGTAACTTGTGAAAAAGTTGCAACAGACATGCTTGGTTGAATAGAAGAAGAAAGACAGAGAAAATAAACCACGCTGCCTTCTCTTCAGTGACAGATCTGTCTCATTAGTGCTCATCTGGACAATAAACATCTCCCATCCATCAAAACTCACTACATCTGCTCTTCAGTGCAAAACATACAATGGGGAACTTCTTTGCTACATATCACACTAGGAAATCAAGGTTGGATAACAACAATCCTGACCAATTTAATTTGCATTTTGGAAACTTTGCTCGGGTTTATGAACTTAACCCAGATAGAAAGCCTCTGTGTACACATATCTTAGCGAACCACTGATCAGTGTAAGACAGACCAAAGTGACAGACATCCGCAGAGACAGGAAGAAATCCATTCAGCCTTTTCAGTCATTATGCTTGTGATTGTTATTTTAAATGAGTGTAGCTGCACTGAAAGCAAAAGAGATTTTTAAGGCCACTGGAGCTGCAAGACAAACTGAATCTAAAATAAGGAAAACCATTTGAAATGTCTCTTTTCCCTGGCTGTTTTCTGTCGCATTGACCTACATGATAACTGTCAAAGCCCATGCATATGATGATTGTCAGTCTGCACTCCAACCTGGGGATATTTTTTCGCTCTCCTGCCACTGATCGCTCTTTGAAACAACATAAAGACTTTACAGAAGGACTTAGGTTATAAATGAAACCTGAGCCATGACACCACGGGATCAGCAATATATGTTCAGATTAAGTAGCTCGCCCCCCCCCAAAGAACCAATTATGGTCAGAGTGTATTATTAAAGAGCAAAGAAAACTGGGTTACAATTTTGGTGGAATGGCTTTGCCCTAGATTTCTCTTGAAATGGCTTTTTTTTTGGTCACATCTACACAGTCTAAGAGTGGACATGTGCTGTTTCATGCATTTGACTAAAACATAACTCCTGTATGTCACATATAACTGAACCCTTATATGAACCGAACGTGAAATCATGCAGAGAGGCAGGAATAAGAGTAAAATATTGCAAAGAGTTCCCCATATGAAAGATGTATACATAAACATTAAAACAGCAATGTGCAATGCATACACAGGTATTTTATTTCGACCATATAGCGAGCTGCGCATCCTGTGTCAACGCTGGATGGGAGAAAAGACAATTTCTTGTTAAATTTCTAACACCACAGGTGACGTGTTCGAGTCCTGTCAAGTCATCTGAATCCACATGTGGATCAGCAACACGGCCCGTCGCTGAATACATTTACGGCCCCGTTCTTTTTGTCTGTTTCCACACAATTACCCACGTCTGTGCAACCTTTACTAAAACCACAGCCCTCAGATGTGTCTGGAAAATTATTGAGCCCTTTATAAAAAATGAAACCACGTATCTGAGGCCCTTTTAAAAAAAAAAAATTATGGCTTCAGTAGGAAGTGATGGGCTCCAGGCAGAATGTCACAGACAGACAGGGATGAGATGTCAGAAAGTAATGAAAGCAGGAGCTGACAGATTGTTGGTTTTGAGGTTTCACAGGATTTGACGTCAACAAAAACATGAGAACTCCAGATTCATCCTTGAATTTAATGTATTCACTGGATTATGCATAGACAGACGGTGGGATCCGAGTATCTATTCCCCAATTTAAAGATAATCTTTTCAAATTAAAGAGGATATTTAGACTCCTAATTGGGTATAATCATGACTGGATTTAAAGAGAAAGGGGGAATATATATATATATATATAATAGGTTAAATATTGTCTTCACAGATCTGATTTTCCTTTCAAGATCTGGTCTTAAGAGACTGCATCCGCTGTGTGAACAAGCATTATAGGGAAGCCTCTGATTTTACACCTTTAGAGGTACGCATGCGAGATTCATATAGATAGAGTGGCCCTTGAGGGTTTCGCTGCATTATGGACAGCTTTGCTTTCACATGTTCTCATGCAGGCGAAGCACACACTCCTCCTCTGCATGCAAACGAGAGGAAAAGCCAGGAAAGCCAGCTGTCTCACATTTAATTTTTCAAGACGTGATCATTTCAGGAGAATCGGAAGATTGTTGTATTTTATAATTGCAGATGTGATGTTTGTGAAATCCTGAAAGCTGCATCAGGATAAATACAGAATGGCTAAACAAAAGAGCACCTGACTTGCACTGAAGCATCAAGTAAACCAAAGGGGATACTGACACGCAGCTTTCATCCTGCATAATTAATGAGTCATTATTTTGTTCACTGCCATGACTGAACATTTTCTAACTTTTAATTACTTATATCAAGATGGCCGGTCAAATGAAAGGTCTGTGTGTTGTTTTGTGGTCAATTGTAAAACCAGAAATGCCATTTCTGTAATGTTTCCAATGTCTTTTTTCTTAAGACGAAAGGCCAAGCTCCCACTTCTATTAAAGAGGTGTTTTTATAACAGGTTATATCACCGAGCTATAAACCACAAGGACACCTGAGCTACAGGACTCAGGTCAGGTGGTGGTCTAAGTGCTGAGCCCTGGGCTTCGCAGCACCGGAAGGCCGACCTTGTTTATTAAAATGAGTGTGTCAAAGTCGAAGACTGGAAATATTAAGAGAGACACGGCTCGGTCCGCTGGGGAAAACAGCCCAATTATTTAGGAAGGGACCGTTCGGCAAGATTGTCCCTTCCCAGAACTGATCACAATTAGAAAGGCAAATGATCAATTAAAAGAATCTGTTGCCATGGCGTTTCAGTGGTTCTATGGTAGCCTCACTCAGAAGCGGTTTGCAGCATCTCATGAGGAAATTCATCTTCACACGGTTTAATCCGGTCCCCTGAAAAAAAACAAAAAAAAAACGGTTTTCATCATAATCTTTCTTTTTTTTTATTCTCTAACAGCACAGGCAGGTCAGAGTCAGAGGTCATACTAAGTGGCAACATCCCAATTTCCCTGCAGGAATCATTAAAGTTTAATCTAATCATCTAAGCGACCCGCTCTAATTGAGGGAACAAAAGGATGATAATTTAAGCCTGAGTCTTTTCCGGTGCGGCATCACAGGAGAGGATTTTTCTCCCAGTCATCTGTTCAGGGACAGTGATTTGAAAATGAGGTGACATGAGCTGACCACAAGCAGTCACTCTCTCATCTGGCGGTGTTTTCTATTTGTGTCAGGCAACATGTGTTTTTCATGATGGGACCTGACACCTCCCCTGGAGCAGCACGGAGCACGGAAGGGCGACAAAGTGGAGAGAGAAACATTTTCACACCGGCTGCAAACCTATGCTCCAATCCTCTGAAACTTCAACAGATAATATGTGAAATTTGCAAGATGGCAGAAATGATTAAGAAAAGTCCATCTTGTACATTTACAAAATCAAATTTTTCTCCTCTCCTCACTCTCAAATAGACTGTTTTGTACTTGAGTGCACAGTATGTGCTAAGTCACTTTGACCTCTGCATATGCTGTATGTCTGGAACGTAGTTTCTCCCCAGGCTGAATGTCTGGGCGAAATGGATTTGCTGTTCAGGATTAATAGGATGGGTTTTTACCATATTATTAAGGGTTACTTAACAAATACAGTTCATTCAGAAAGTCTTCAGACCACTTCAGGTTTTTCCACGTCTAATTTAGTTATGTTGCAGCCTGCATGCTAATGTGATAAATCATATTTTTTTTCCTCATCAATATCAAGTCAAAACCCCAAAATGAGAAAGAACTGAATTCTCGCAATTTCATCAAAAGAAAAAGATTCAAATGTCACTTGGTGCTCAGGTGCCTCCCGTTTTGACCATTGACCTTTGAGAAGTTTCCTCTCCTTGTCCTGACTGGTAGAGTCAGTTCATTGGACACAAAGGCTACAAAAATGTTCTGCAGCACTGAAGGTTCCCAAAAGCACAATAGCCTCCATAATTCTTGGCTGCACCACAGCCTCATATGTACAGTGGGTTGCAGGCAAGAGTGGTATGAAGACCATACATTACTGAGGGGTCTTATAACTGTCTGAAGCAGCTATAAAAACCAAAACTAATACCTAGCCTGGCTAGATTCCCTTTGAGAGAAATAAATGGAAAAAGAGTGGAAAGAATAGATGAAGGCAGGGGGACTCCTGTGCGCACAAGGTAATACAGACGACGCACAGGCAGAAGAGAGGTCTGCTCTTTTCATTTCCCTGTTAGGTTGGGCGGCAGTCAGGTCTGCCAAGTCCTGGTTGTTTCAAACGTCTTCCATTTAAGATTTTATGGAGACCACTGTGCACACAACGTCAGCTGTGAGATCTTACATACCGCAGAGCAACGTGCGCCTTTCTAAACCATGTCCAATCACAAGCGCACATCAGTCGAGGTGGAGAACCTGAGCTAAATTTCAAATGTCACAGCAAAGTGTCTGTTTACTTATATCTGCTTTAACTGCTATAACTTAATGAACGCACTATATGTGGTGTTTATGCATAAAGTGAATGGTGTCAACTTTTATTTTGTAGTTTTTTACAATATGTGAATGCACAGACATTTGTATCATTTCACTGCATTGTACTACAGCTGAAGTAAATGCGAATGAGACAGGTTTAAGATTCCAGCAACGTGTTTGAGAGTTTAATCATTTGTCTGATGTTGGATTAATTTCTCAATCTTGGAAGAGAGGTTCAGTGGCGGGGCCCCTGTGGACCGAGGTGGCCAGGTAACTCAGTGGCACAGCTGGTAATGTAGTATGTGCGGCAGCAAAGAATCACTGGGAGACACTGCCCCTCTCACAGAACTGAGCTTTTTGCAGAATGCACGTTCATTGAACAACACAGATTAGATAGAAAACTGCTTTGGAGTCAATAGTATGGTGCAAAGTGCAGAGACAAAATCACTCCTGAAGGCTGCCCTGAAATCTAATCTACCTGTTGTGTCTGCAACTATTTGATGCAGTCACAGTGTGTTTGGTCTCATTCATCTAAATCATTCTCATTCATCTAAATCATTCAAGAAATATGGCAAAGCAAAAGTTGTTGAGAAGGATTAGTGGCTGTTTGCTATCAAAAAGGGGTATTTACAGGAAAATCACAGCCCATTTGAATTGAAGATCAACTGTGACTAAGAGCCAGGAAAAAAAACAAACACACAATTTCAAACTTAATACTTGATACCAGCTCAAAAACTACCAGAATTATTTTTAATCTAAATCAGTGAGATGAAAAATGCCAGCAGGTGTGGCACCTATAGGGCCTATTCTGAAAGCACAAAGGTAGACGCTCGTGCACACGCGCGCACACTCACATATGACTCATCTCATCTAAACTAAAGCACTTTGTCAGAGGCGTCCATTCACGTTACACCCATGCAAGAACGCGCAGACTCAATCTCAGCTTGGAGCGCGACACTTATAGTGAGGTTGGCTATATAAGTCCATTCAGCATCTACTCTTTAAGTAACTATATACTTGTTTCTTCAAAGAAGTGAAGGAGGGCGGCATCGCGCCAACTACCTGGCAACCTACACGGCTGTACTGGACCTCTAAAGACTGAAGGTATGAAAAGCTTCATTTATTTTGTGAATTGTCTGTTTTTGGCATCTTGCTTTTTCCTCTTTTCCTCGGAACGACTTACTTACATCTCAAAGTGGATTTTAGTCCTAAGTGATTGCATTGATATTTCAAAACTTGATTTTGATTTATAGCGGTGAAAACAAGTGTAACGTTTGCATGGAATAACACTTTAACTTCCAGTTTATCCAATATTCAGCCAGAAATACAACATATCTTTACGCGCGAATATTGCACAATTTCACAAGATCCATCCGCATCATCACTGGACTGCAAGTGATGGACCTAACCTCTTGTATCAATTAATTGACCATAATATCTCAATTCGTACTTACCAACCCCTTACACCACTGCAAAGCCTGTTTTTCGTGCGTAAATTCATCTTTACGCAGCGCATTTCACTCTAGGGTTAAAATGAAAACGCATCACATGAAAATAACGCTGGGATTTCTTTTACTTCCCAGATTCCTGTTGATATCCTGACATGAAGCTCAATTTACTTGGTACCACCGTGATTCTGCTAGTTGCCTTCTTACCGCGCTACGAATGTCGGGCTATTGAGAGCCCTGGCGGTGCTCTGCGCGTCCCAGCTCCCCAAACCCAAAACTCCCAGCAGCAGCAGCATCAGCATCAGCAGCAGCAGCAGTCTGGTCCCATCCTGGAGCGGCTTGGAGAGGAGTATTTCATCCGACTGGGCAACGGGGACTCTAACTCTTTCCCAACATCGTCCATGTATCCCGGTGGATCACCTGCCATCTACAACAGAGCCTTGCAACTCCAGCTGACGCGGCGTCTTTTACAAGGGAAAGTTGGGAACATCAGGGCGCTCATAAGCGGCTTCGGAGACCGCGGAGAAGAGTCGATGGAGAGGGGAAGGAGGTCCGAGGATCCGCCGATATCGCTGGATCTGACCTTCCACCTGCTCCGGGAGATGATGGAGATGTCCAGGGCGGAACAGCTGGCCCAGCAGGCGCAAAATAACAGAAGAATGATGGAGCTCTTCGGGAAATGAAGACCTCTTTCCAGTCCGCCAAAGATCTTCTTTCCCTTTATTTACTTTCTTTTTTTCTTTTGATTTTCTTTTGTTAAGTTTTTTTCTTTCTTTCTTTTTTTGCATTTCTACCATCAGCACAAAACATGCTCTGTACAATATAGTGCTGCTGTATCACTCTATTATTTATAGCTTTAACCTCAAACTATGGAGCATAAACGGGCTTGACTTAAAATGATCCGATTGTACCCTGCCATTTTAATGTTGGTGTCAAATCTGTAGAATTACACGTTCTTCATATTTGAGATGAGATATTTCTGTTTAAGACATGAAATACTGCATTGACAAAATTGGCATTCTGTTTTAGATTATGGATCACTGTATTTATGATATTTATGTTTGTTAATAAACTTATGTGCAACCAGTCATTTTCTGTTGTGCAAGAGAACGTCTTATATCTATATTTTTTAAATAAAAAATTAAAAGCAATGCTTACACTTCTCTGTGGACATCCTTACAAATGAGTTAAAAGTAACTCCAATGAAAACAAACTATTCCTAGTAACATTAATTACTAATTCCATTTAAATCCACTTTTTAAATGCAGTCTTTAATTGGAGAAATAGTTCAAGATAATAAAAAAAAAGCTAACATAAAAATGACCACCACATCCTGAGACTTGCCTACAAAGACATGATTGACTGAGAGTGTTTCCTTTTTGTCGATCTGAATACAAGAAATCTTATATGGTGTAACCATGGCATTGCTCTGGAGCCAAGTCCTGGGTTAACATTGAGCCTCCTCTCCCAACACACACATACACGCACACACCTGCGCATACACACAAGCTACAACAATAAAAATTGACTAAAGGCTGCTGTTACCAGCGCCTGCAGCCATGCAGGTGAAGAACATTCACACAGCATCCTTGTTCCTAAACCCTTAATCCTCAAGAGGCAATTCTCATTATACCAGCAAGAAACGACCACAGGCAGCTCAAAGATGCACCACTGATAGTTAATGAGTGTGAAAGACACTGTGTTTGTGTGCTGTGTGTACGTGCATGCTGTGTTGATCCTTGACCCACAGTGTCAGGGTAAACTAAACAAGAGCTGTGGATGTGAGTCATCCTATTCTGTTTGGCCCACTTAGCAACTTGGGGCTTAGAGCGGCATTGAGCCCATTTGTAAAGGATCCAACTCAGTGAGAGATGGTGTACAATAATTAGATGGGACTACATGGTGAACTACCTCAATAGTGGAGTCACAGGAAGGTGAGACCGTCGCAAGGCGGCGAATAGATGAGTGACAACCCGAGCCTGAGGCTCAGTGCAGCCTCATATGTACAGAAGGTTTCAGGCAGGAACGTATGAAGACCATACATTTCTGAGGGATCTGATAACTCTCTGAACTGTCAGCTATAAAAAGAGCACTAATGCCTTTTCTTGCACAGTTCCGTTTGACAGCAATAAATGGAAAAGGAGTGTGAAGAATAGAGAAAGGGAAAGAGAGAAATAAGTCTTTTCCTTTACACAACACAGACTGGGATGAGTATTACACAAAATGTGTTTCATTGCTTATTCAAACCACGCACAGTCCTGGAGCACAGCGACATGTGTGGCAGTAAGATGAAACTGAGGACTGTTTTTAATCTGGGAAAAAGGCTTGAGAAATGTTATAGGTTGTTTATACAATTCAATTTTAATGACATGTATACATATTATACACTGTAACATTGCAAAATGTGACATTTTGTCTATATTAAGAAAATATAGCTGTGTTGCACAACAAAGAATATGACACATAATGCAAGCTATAGCATGTAAGAAATACTGAAATGTCACAGGGATGGTTTTTGCTTGGACTAACCTGCTCATAAAGTTATATCAGTCACTAAAATAGAGGACTGTGAGGAAACCCTGATGCACTCCCGTCTGGCTGTCTAATGATGTAGTTTGGGAGATGGAAAAGGTCAGCTACATAAAAAAACGAACTTGAGCATATCTAAATTCTGGAAATAAGCAATAGCCTCACACATGGCCTGTCTGTCATGTAGGTTGTCCAAAATGAAAACAAAGAGCCAAAACATTCATTTAATAGAAAAAAAGAATGGGATCAGTCAGTATGAAATGATGCACGCTAACACAATCACAATAAGAGACAAAGAAGTGAACAAATACTTCTGTCTCTTCGTTTAAATCTACCTCAGCAACTCAGACTTTCCCTCTGGATTTAAATCTGTCTCATTGTTCCCCAATCTGGGAGGAAAAAGTGTCAGGACTGACCTGAAATCAACATCTAGGAGCAACAGAGGTGTTGTCTGTGC
>OMNW01026022.1:20584-55757 GCA_900303245.1 Selene dorsalis
AAGATCACAGAATAGCAACTTCAGTGGTCTGAGCAATTTTGTATAGTAAAGTACTACCTGTCTAAGTAATAACCTGCCCAACACTGCCACCTGCTGGTAAAAAGAAACACACACACACACACACACACACACACACCCCATTTCTTTTTATAGTAAACTGTTGTTTGTCTTTTTTTTTTGGAAAAAGTGGGTCGGTTCAGGTCCGTGGAACCACTATTTCCATTGAATCTGACCTTGAAGCTTTGGATTTCTGGACGGTCAGCACAATTAAAGGTCACTGGGTCTCTGTTTGTGTGTAAACTCCTTGCAGCCAGCTGGAGCTGAGGGCTGCGTTATCACATACCCACAAGTCCCTGTCCCTTCTTCTCACACAACAGCCTATAAATACGAGCTCACACCGCTCCATCTGTCTCTTCTTCTCTTCTCTCTCGATTCAAACGTGTGAGGACACAGCCGTCAAGATGGTTTCTCAGGGGATTCAGATGATTGGCATATGCATGGCTCTGATTGGTTGGTTCATGGTCATCGTGGTGTGCGCCTTGCCCATGTGGAAGGTCACTGCTTTTGTTGGTGCCAACATCATCACAGCTCAGACCATCTGGCAGGGCATGTGGATGAACTGTGTGGTGCAGAGCACAGGCCAGATGCAGTGTAAGGTGTATGACTCTATGCTAGCGCTGCCTCAGGACCTGCAGGCCGCTCGTGCCATGATCATCATCTCCATCCTGACTGGAATCTTTGGAGTGGTTCTGTCAATCGCTGGTGGGAAATGCACTAACTGCATCGAGGAGGAGCGATCCAAGTCAAAGGCTTGCATCCTGGCGGGAATTTTGTTCATCGTCTCGGGGTTGCTCTGTCTCATTCCAGTCTCCTGGTCAGCCAACACCATCATCACCAATTTCTACAACCCACTGATGGTCGCAGCCCAGAGGTATGAGTTAGGAGCGGCACTGTACATCGGCTGGGCGGCTGCTGCTCTGTTGCTGATGGGAGGGGGGCTGCTGTGTTGGAACTGCCCACCCAAACATGATCATCCCCGCTATGTTCCCACATTTGCACCTGTGAAGACAGCCTCCACATCAAGAGAATACGTATAAGGTGGTTTGCCCTTCTACATGGACTCTTGAGGTCACAGTAATAACAAATGTATATTCACAAGTGATGTAAATATGAGATGATGATGCTAAACCCATGAGGGTCTTTTGGAGTTTATGTAGCCTTTATTTTTCACGTTTGGTCTTTTAAATCAACATTAGCAACTGAGCGCCACTGTACTGTGAGTACCCTCACCCTAAATGGAACAACATCATCATTGATGCCATCACTGTGATGTTCCTTCTTTCTACTTCAACACCAAAACAGGAACTTGACTGGTGATTGTGTTTTATCTAAATGTCTGAAATGAAAATATGACTTAGCCTTTTGAAAATTTGCAGTAATGCTGTATTTGAGGCTGCTTGGATATGTACGCTGCTTGGTTACTTTATTTGTACCTGTAGGTAAATTTGATTTGCAGTAACAGAATCATCACACATTTAACACACAGCACAGACAACAACACATGCACAGGGTACAAAAAGATAAATGCATGAATCAACATCATGAATGAATTTCACCTCACATCTTCACAAATTGTGTTTGCTTTTGCAAATTTTGTATTTAGGTCTGTGAACCTCTGAATCCTTGATATTTCTGTTTGCTTGTGAAGGTTGTAATTTTCTATCACTGTAAATAAAGCGTATTTGTAATGGATGGTTATTGTTTGCTTCATATCATTCTAATTACCTCCAAACAAACAGTTCTGCTGTTCACCGCTCATAGGCAGCTTTGGCTTTCAAAAGTGGAAACTCACTTCAAATTTACTTTAAGCTTCAAATCAACAATCAACAAGCCTCGATCCAGAGTTTTGCCCTGTCATTATCAGGTTTTGCAAAACAACAAACTCACTGGACCTGATTGTGGAAATGATTGTTGGCACAGTATCAGGTTACTTTTACTTACTGACTAAGGCATGTGAAAGTGTCAACAGACTGTTTCCACAACACAGGTATTTATCATAGGGTGCAGGAAGTGTTTATGGATGGACAGCGACAGTGGGACCAACAAATGTCACTGACTGACTGACTCACTCACACACACACACACACACACACACACACGCATAGCAGTTTGCACAGACCATGGCTTAAGATTGCTGCACTGTGGGTGGGGGAGGAAGGGGAATCCATAAATTGTATTTGTTTCAAGAAACTATTGACATTGTTGTTCTCAGATGTGTTGTGGTTATTGTTACTATAATAAGAAGTAAGCCAACAGCTGGATAGTAGCTCATCCTTATGCTCCTTATGCTGATGACTCATTTTGTGTCCTGTTACTGATCAACATTGCAAATCCCTACTTTTCCAGTGTAGACCTCACTCAGCTGCCGATGCTGTCCCGCCCCCTTTCCCAACTGAATCATGTTAGTTGTAAACATCACTTCAGTTGTTGCATTTAACATTCTTGTTTTATTGGTCAGTATGTTACAAGTTTAACACACTGATTGCTGGATAGTACTCAACAACTCATACATAGTTTCTGGAATAGTTCAATTTTCCATATTTATCACATGTCATTATTTCGATATCTGTTGTTTTGTTTGATGTTGTGGTGGTTATAAAGTTGGAATTTGACTGTAGTCCTGTTTGAAATGCAACATGTCAGTATGAGTTGCATTTTATGCAACTGGCTTCATCAAACCAAAAAATATATTTTGCATGGTTCTACCACACACATTACTTTTTAGTTTTTGCACATATGAAAATGTAAGACCAGCCCATATAATCTAAATCATGTCTGACTGAGTGAATGATCATATGTCCACCTTAGTCAGCTGCCACGTGACTGGGAATGATCAAACAGTTTCTATTAAGGGGTGTTAAAGCCTGTAGTGTTGCCAACTCAGCACACTGTCCATAGATTTAAAGGATTTTTTTTTTTTTTTAATTCCCACTGGTGGTGGTAGATCCCAGAACCAAGCAGCAGCACCAAGTGCAAATACAGAAGCAACAACAATTTTTATTCAAGCTTTGAAAAAGGCAATACGGCTTACCATTATAAAACATAGCCACAGACATAAAAATGAGAAGATGAGAAATAAAAGTAGCCACAATAGCAAAAAACAAACAAACAAACAAACAAGAAAAATCCCACAAGATAACCCTCCCCTCCCTACCATCACCCAGAACCAATGCTACAAGCAGACTGGGTGGCTAAATCCCCTCCTTTAGTTTTCCTGCCACCAAAACCCATAGATCAATCTTGGATTGCTTGACTCCAATCACACGAGCAGTGGCCAACTCCAAGTAAATTATATCAAGAAATATGAGAATCCAATTGTTCACTGACATCTTAATAGGGTGTTTAGCTGCAGTAAGGCCAGCAAGTATACACGTTATCTTTTATTAATCTAATGCGTTCTGAAATGGAGTGTTTGATTGACAACAACAATAGGAAAGGGGTGGAACACACTCGCAGGGACCCAGTGTTTCAAAAGCCTCGGATCTGATTGTGTTATATACGTTGTAAACGTATAAACTAAAGAGAAGTAAATAAAAGGGAATCTTATGATTTCCTGTCCTGTCATCCTTTCAGAATAATAGCATGAACTTCACTGTGAAATAATCTCATTATCCCCATGCTTATCAGTTGTGTGCTGAGTTTCACTGTAATCTTGAAATGTTCCACCAATACTCCCATTTCAAATAAGTGCAGCAGCAAATGTAATTTGATCATTTACCACTCTCAGGTTGTTTCAGGGGCTTTGATGTCACTGATTTATTGTTGTTGCATCCAATCACATCATCCTCCTGCAGAAAAAGGTGCATAAGCACGAAGGGAAGACTTTACGTTCAAATGGATGCCACTCCTCCAGCTCCACAGGAATCCTGTTTGACCAGAAGGACTCACCTGACGATGTGCCAGCCCACGTCCTGTTTGTTCTCTAACAGACAACTCTGAGAGCTGTGTCACTCTGAAGGCAAAAACAGACCTCTGCGCTGAAATCCTCTCTTCTGCCGTTGACAAAGCCTCTTCACCATGGGGAGGATTGGCAAGGAAATTGCAGGTCAGGTCATAAGTTTCATAGGCCTGGTTGGGGTGTCGGTGACCTGTGGGATCCCAATGTGGAGAGTGACCTCTTTCATTGGAGCCAACATTGTAACTGGACAGATAGTGTGGGATGGCCTGTGGATGAACTGTGTAATGCAGAGCACGGGACAGATGCAATGCAGGCTGAATGAGTCTGTGATGAGGCTATCTCGCGATCTGCAAGCCGCTCGAGCTCTGGTCATCATCTCCCTTGTTTTTGGTTTCATTGGCTTCCTCATCACCTTCATAGGAGCCAAATGCACCAGCTGCCTGAAAAGAGACTCATCAAAGGCCAAGGTGGTGATCATAGCTGGCTGTCTCATCATTTTTGCCGCCATCCTGGTCTTGATCCCCGTTTGCTGGTCAGCAGCCATTACCATCACGGACTTCCAGAACCCCCTGACTGTCGAGACCCAGAGGAGGGAAATTGGAGCATCCATCTACATTGGTTGGGCCTCTTCTCTAATTCTTCTGATTGGTGGGATCATCTTAACCACATCATGCCCTCCTCAAAAACCCATGTATGGATACCCAGGCTACGCTCCACCGCCAATGTACCCGGGGACAAACCCAGCAACGTATGCCCCTGTGTATGCTCCCCCATCCAGCCAACCATACACAGGGACAGGGACATATATCCCCAACAAACCATATGCAGCACCAGTTGCATATTCCCCTGCACAGTACCTATAGAGACTGAAGGTACACACAGGGGATAAAGACTGAGATTTCTGCCATGATGTCTTCAGGACCAGGAGAAAACAAAACTGCACCAAAATACACATTATATCAATAGAGGATGGTATGTATTCCAATAAATTACTACAATGTAAAATTAATTCGCTCAAACAATCACTGTGATCATTGGTTATTGTAAGTCTTTCATAAAATGTTTTCTCTTTTGGTTGATTTATTGATCTGAGTCTTGAGGAATGTTGTATCATCGAGACTGAGCAGTGAAGGTTGCATTGCTTCTCATGAGGAAGTCTCTGTGAATATATTTATTTCCTTGTCATACAGAGCACGTTTTGTAAATAGCGATGATTTCTGATGTGTTTGTTTTCTGTAGATGCACCTTTATTTTTTAAATCATTCTAAATACTTTCAATAAAATGTTTGTACCGTATTCACTTGTCTGTCTGTTGAATCTCTACACAACACATCTTATGCAATATTGTGAAATATTACCTGTGGAGATGAGCACAGGCAAGGCAGAGCCCATTTGTGGGCCAATGTGCGAGAAGGAGAGAAATGGTAACACAAAGTTTATTTCAAAAATTTATAATTATAATGGAGGATCATCCAAAATAATCTCACATTTAATCTTAATTATGGTCTCATCTGTAACTATAAACAGTAAGGAGATTGCTCCAATCTCTCTATAATGATCCAATCACCAGCAATATTGATCACTATGACTACTGTCTGTCTGTCCGAAAAAGAAAGAAAAAAAAAGATTTCCTGGAATAGCGTTGTTGTACGGTATATAGTGATGATCAAACAGAAGTGATGAGAAAAGCTGTAATGACTTATTTAGTCAACGCTTCCGGTGATACCCTGCTACCCATACTGGTGCTGTTTTTTGAATGTAAAGCCAGTGACAAGACCTGATCTTCCAGAACCTGCTCAGTGGAGGGCCAGGCGTTGGTAAAGCATTGTTTGAATGGGGAATGTGCCGCCTCATTTACATACAATCATTCAAGACTGATGTTCATCTCACCGATACTAGTCCCTGTCAAACAGAGATAAAGTGAGGAATCTGGTTGGACGGGAAAGTCGTTGAACACCATGGTTTCAGGTCAGAGGGAAGGACCTTCTGGCTCCACCTTCGAGGACGACGTCCTTATAACTGATGAAAGTGTGCCATGGTCTTTATTCAACTCTACAACTTGAGCTAGACTGACCTTCTTCTGAAACCTCAAGTGACTCAAACGAGATCTCATCATGGTGTCTATGGGACGACAGATGCTGGGCTTTGTCCTGGCCATCATCGGCTTCCTGGGAACCATCATCGTGTGTGCCCTGCCTATGTGGAAGGTCACAGCCTTTATTGGAGCCAACATTGTGACAGCACAAGTGATCTGGGAAGGCTTATGGATGAACTGCGTAATGCAGAGCACAGGCCAGATGCAGTGCAAGATCTATGATTCCCTCCTGGCTTTAAATCAGGACCTTCAAGCTGCCAGAGCTCTCATCGTCATCGCTATCATCCTTGCAGCCTTTGGGGTCCTCCTGGGCATCGCTGGAGGAAAGTGCACCAACTTTGTGGAGGACAAAAGCGCCAAAGCTAAGGTGGCCATTGCTGCTGGAATTGTCTTCATTTGTGCCGGTGTTCTCGTCCTCATCCCCGTCTGCTGGTCTGCCAACACCATCATCAGGGATTTCTACAACCCTGTAATCATCAACGCCCAGAGGAGAGAGCTAGGAGCTGCACTCTACATCGGCTGGGGCACAGCTGCGATTCTCATCCTGGGGGGAGCCCTTCTCTGCAGCTCATGTCCACCAAAGGAAAGCCCAGAGTATCCAGTCAAGTACGGCCCCGCCAGGTCCGTGGCTACCAGCCGAGCCTACGTCTGACAGCTCCACTCTTCTTGAGAAAAACTATTTTACTTCCTTGAGTGATCCTCCATTGTTGTGAGTTTGTGAAAGCACCAAAAGTTATGTCCCACTTTTTAAAGTGAGACAGAGCAAATTTCTGAAAAATTCAGAATTCTCAAGTGAAGGCGAGGGGAAGCTTTTCTCAAAGAATGAGAAAACCTTCACAAAGAGGGGCCGTGAAATGACTGTACTGGCAAGAAATACTCCCAGCAGCAGGATAGCTGGACTGAATGAAAGCTATTTTTTATTAAGCTTGTAACAAACCTAATTTTCCTCTAAATGTTTGGCAAATCTCAGCTGTGCTAGAAGGTTCATGGTGAACAAGAGCTAAGAGAATATGTACAGCGCCACTAATATATTGTAAATTTATTGTATAAGATGTATCATATTACAAATACCTTTGTTTCATTGCAGTATCAACTGAATACTTTTGTTTATTGAAATCACAGATTTTTAATAAAAAAATCTTTTAATGAATTGACATTGATGTCTCTTTTTGGTTCATCCATTTATGTTCAAAAGGGTGTTGGTCTGTTCCTTTCTGTTGTTTATATTCACAAGATCAACTTCAAATGAATGCAGTAGTATAAAGAGTAGGAAAGCAAGATATAAACATAAAGTAATTAGTTGAAAATCATTAGAGAAATGAGCAATTGACTGGTTGTGCTCATTTGAGAAACAAGTATACTCATTTAACTACAGTGTAACAACACAGTGTTTTTAAAATCAGAGTTATACGAGCTCATTATGCAGTCGTTAAACTGGTTCAACCAGTTGTACAGTGCGTCCTGCCCGTTAAAACTCTTACTCACTCCTGGCAACAGTTTGTGTAGTTTCGATGAACCCGAGAGGAGCTCTATGCACACACACAACCAGCATTTGAATTGAAAACAGCACTGGCTTGGATTTGCACTTAGAAAAGTGAATGAAAGAGAAGAAAACCATCCCCGTAGTTGCTGACCAGTGTTAACAAACTAATTTAATAGAACATTTTCCTCTCCTGTAGAGATCCAGTCTCCCAATGTGTATCTCTCAGTATCAGTAATATGATTCTAATCAACAAGGCTCCAAACAGCAAGATGTTTTCTACCAAATGTAATTACTGACTGAATTATGCTCACAGGAAGCATATTTGTATTGTTGCCAGGAGCCGCAATGGACAAACTGCACAGCTCCATTATTTAGTCAAATATGACTCTAATATAAGGTTTTACTTAAGTTAAAGTCCCATAGTACGTCCTTTCCAGATCATACATTACTGCATTATTATACAGTGTGTCAATAGAACTGAAACAACTGACTGAGAAAACTAGTAGAATATACCACGAAGCTCATAAAAAGCCATAAAACACAGCTGAACCAACAATCAATACACTTTCACTTTTTCTTTTTCAAAGTTTGGTTGTAGTAAATATAGCAAACATTTTAAACAAGAGGAATCTTTCTTGATTTCTAAATGTGTTTAGGACACTGCCAGGTCCAAACTGAGCCATTCCAACATGACTGACAGCGAATGAGTTTCTAAATTGAAGGAGACGGAGTTAAAGTACAAACACATGAATAAAGGTAATTCATTCCTATTCACTCTTGGCTGGATGGCGTGTTATGGTCCCATATAAGTGTAAGTGACTTGTCAATGTGATGTGTGATTGTAATGTAGGCCTAGGTTCTATATTAATATTGTCAAAGTATAATGGCCCAAGACCACAAAGAAATGAACACTGCTTGTATCCAGAAACTGAGCCTTAAAACGAGCCGTAAGTGCTTCTGTAACTTAATGATGTCACTGCAAAGCAGTCCCGCTCACCCAGACCCGCCATCCAACATTGCACAATTTGGTCTCTGAGTGTTAACCTGAAATCTGCCATATTTTTATTTGGTCACTCATTAAACAATCAGCTAATCAGAGGAGAGGCTAAGAGCCTTCATGCAGAACAATGAAAAAGTTAAATAATGCTGTGGTCAGCTGTCGTTATTTTCAAATCTACTCAAACATAAATTAAGTTCTTTGGGACTATTTTCAGTTTCCTTCAGTTATTTTTTTTTGCAGTTGCTGGTCAGTTTATGTGGGATTATTTTAAAATAATCTACAGTATCCATGCTCATCTTTATAAAGGAAGATATCACCCATGTCACCCATGGCTCACTGAGGTGCCCACTGTACCAAACAAACAAGTTACACAGAAAATGGGGGATTACAGAATGACCTAAATTCAAACAACACCTTGAAGGAAGTAGGAAGCTGTCTTAGTTCACATGGCCATTATTATTGTCATTATTATTCTCATCATGACTAAGATCCTTTAACCTTAACCAACCAGAGTATTTGAACATGATTAAATCAAACAGTGGTATGAAATGGTACCGAGATTCTTCAGAGAAAATTTTCTGTTGTTTGAACTTCAAGCTTCAGTTTTGGATGAGCTGTTTACCAATACTCATCCAGTAGGTGGATGAGTGTTTACCAACACTTATGGTTTCATTTCTGAGAAATAACCCATATGTTTTCTCCATGACATCACATCATGATGCCAGCACAGTATCACAAGTTGTTGAACACACCCTGTTCTGCTTCTACTTTTGACCTGGTATCACATTCCTGAGGTGCCGGTGCAGTTACTCAGTGTTGTCAGACTCTGCAGTGGGTTAGATGGAAGATGGAAAAACTGGTTTCGGTGAATCATATCAAACTATTTTTACTTTCAGAGCATATGAAATCCTTTTCTGTTGGATGAGTGAATCTTTATTTGGAAAGCTTGTACACACATGTATATCCAAAAGCATATTTACGGACATATTTACAAGAAAATGTATAAAATCAGTTTATTTGTATTTAGTTATTTATTTTATTTTTTAATTTTTTTTGTAGAGGGACCATATACAATATTGAGCATAAATGTTGCTATTTAATGCATTGTACCAGGATTAGCTCAGAGCTAATTTGCATTGTAGTCCCTTGACAGAACACATAGAAGAAAAAACAATATAGCACATACAACACTCAATCTACACAAAGACTACTTCTCTCAGACTTCGAACATGAGCAATAAAAATACAGTACAAGATGAAAGAGCCAGACACTATCTGTTTCACTCTGCGCTGGGTTGCGGGAGGTGAGGCTGACAGTCCCAGCTGACACATCGCTATCACAGGGCTGAAACATATATAGACGCAAACAATGCATCCACACCTATGGGTGCTTTTAGAGTTACCGAAGAACCTGGTGTGCATGTCTTCAGACTGTGGGAGGAACCTAAGCAGGCACAGGGAGAAAATGCTGACTCCACAGAGACAGCCCCCAGACCTGGGGATCAAACTCAGAACCTTCTTACTGTGATACCACTGGAATACCATGTCACCTATTGAAGAAAGATGTAGATACTAAAATGTACAACAAAAGTAAGCGAAAACAAAAAACTACTACTCAGTGGTCCACTAACTAAGTGCATTAACTATGCTACTGTACTTGAGTACATATTCAGAAAATATATCCATTGTTGCTTTTCCTCACATCTAGGGACAATCATATTTTCAGTCCCCAGGTCTGATGAAGAATATAAAATTTTCTGATAAACTTGATGATCAAGTTTTCCTTTATGGGTATTTTCCACAGTATTGTATTGGTACTATATGCAAATGTAATAGATCAGTCACTCCACTAGCTATACCACTTACAGGGAAGAGTTGCCACAGAGCAAAAGATTAGGATTTCCAACACACTTTGACATAATTTATGTAGATATAGATGTGCATATCAACATGCCCATGTTTGTGTCCCTGCACTATATCAGTAAGTTTGTTGCTAGTTGATTCCTCTTAGAATATATGATTCACAACTGTCAGTGATCTATCCCCAGTTTGCAGACTTGTGGCTTTGTCTCTTGGGTAATCACTCCCAGAGCTCTCCCTCATTCAAGCCGCTTGCTTTTGCAAATTTGTGTCTTTTTAGTCACATACATCCTTTTCTTCATTGACAGTACCAGTAAAACCCTGTGAAATCCAAGCTTCATGTCCATGCAGAAAAATAATTGAAACCCTAACCTTTCATTGTCCCTACCCACAAAGAATCCAGTGTGGCTGGTACTCTTTGGCAGGGCCTTTATGTGTCTTTAATAGTTTGGCTTGCACGCCTCTTGTGCTTCATTCTCATTCTGCTTCAGATGCATACTAACACCTGATCAGCTCTTAATATTCTCTTGGAGACACTCAAAGAGAGAAGACGATGGCTTCCATGAGGATGCAGATGGCGGGCTGTGTTATGGCCCTGTTAGGCTGGATTGGAGTGATCATTGTCTGTGCCTCACCCATGTGGCGCGTCTCTGCCTTCATCGGAAGCAACATAGTGACATCGCAGGTCGTATGGGAAGGCATCTGGATGAACTGTGTTTCCCAGAGCACAGGCCAGCTCCAATGTAAGGTGTATGACTCCTTGCTGTCTCTGACCACAGACCTCCAGGCCGCCCGCGCGCTGACAATGGTTTCCATCGTCACAGGCGTTGTGGGACTCCTCGTAGCTTGTGCTGGGGGAAAGTGCACCAACTTCATATCAGGGGAGAGAGCCAAGGCAAGGGCCTCAGTGGCTGCAGGCGTGATGCTGATCATCAGCGGAGTCCTCTGCCTCGTCCCAGTTTCCTGGACGGCCAGCGTTATTGTAAGGGACTTCTACAACCCTGCGCTTGTGGATGCCCAAAAAAGAGAGCTTGGGGCCTCTCTTTATGTCGGCTGGGGGTCCAGTGTACTGTTGATCGTGGGAGGAGCGCTTCTCTGTGCCAACTGTCCACGCAAGGAAAACAGAAGCCCCCCTGTAGATTATCTGGTACATCACAGCAGAGACAGCTTGTTCGGAGCTTCTACACCAACAAAGACGTACATTTGAGTCCTGTGAGGAGGTGAATGTGAGTCTGGTTAATGACTATCTGATTTTGTCTTCATGAAGTAAGAGAGGGAAAACACACTGACAAACCACAATGAAGGAAATATACACATGGTACTCATGAAGGAATCAAACTTTGGGTATATGAGGATTGTTTTCGATGTAAGCCTTAGTCGTGGACAATCAGGATTGTTTTAACTATGGAAACTTTGCGGGAAATGATGTGTTTCAGCTAAAGATGAATGATATTTGTGATTATGTTTTTTCACAATAAATAACCCCTTTTCTCTCTCTCCTGCTTCTTGTTTATGTTCAAAAATGAAAATGCACCAGTGGTTACTCAGCCCAGACAGTGACAGAACCTGTTTGTCAGGTCCTTGCAACAGATTCAGGGAACAAACATGGTGACTCAGGGACTTAGACTGCTGCTGGCTGGGGTGTTTATTCAAGCATGACATCCTCTTTTGTTCATGACACTGCTGCACAAATGTTCTGCTATAGAGGAAGGAAATAGATTAATTATAAAAGGGGGTCTCCCACAGAGGGTGTCAAAGTTTAAAAAGAATGTCAAATGAAAGAGTTGGCTTGAGAGATATGAACACAACCAGCTTCATGGGAGTGTCATTTTCTCACGTTATCAGGCTGCAGATCAGAGCTGAAGATGGGGTGGGAGTGGTGGGGGTGCGGCTCAGATGTCACAGGAATAGTCTTTACAGGAAGAGCTTGAAAACATTCCTGCTTGCTTCTCACATGTTTCATTTTCACCAGTAACTTTCAGTGTCTCAAGCACAGAAATGGAATAACGACAGATGTTGATAAGGATAAACAAGCTCTGCTCTGATTCCCCCAACGAATAACCCACTGTCACAAACCCTCCAGGTTTAATAATGAGACATCATTTGCGGAATTTAGCCTTTGTCTGACTTGAGTGTCTCTCACCTTTTCATTGTGTTAGTGGAACAGTGAAAGTCCTTTAAAATGTTTCCATTCAAATTCCCTGTGTAGCCTTGAAAACACATTTAAAAGGATGGTGATGTATCATTTGAAAATAAACAGTAAACCTTCAATGGCACTTAAACATTCAGATATTTGGACACCAATTAAACACTGACTCCTCAAAAACAAAATCATTATTTGTGGATGTAGGTCGATTCTGTTCATCTTCTCTCACCAGATTTTTCACCTTAAAATTAGCCATTTATGACTTGACTTGTTTATGCACTGTAATTGTTGTGAATTACACCTTATCACTGTTGTGATCTTTGGTGTTACACTGCTACCTAGTGGCCCTTTGCTTTCATATAAAACCCCTAGAGCTGGATCCTTAGACATTAGCATCTTTCTTCTTCTTTGTTTTCCTCCCATTATCCTTTGTGTTAGATAAAATGAAAAGACAAACATTAACATTATGTTGATGTAATGCAGAGTACCAGATTTCAATTTTACAGTCAACAAAAGTGCAACACTTTTGTTTTTTGCCACCATTTTAGTTGAAATGAAAAAATCTAATACTTTAATATAATATACTGGTCAGTGTTAAAGAGTGTTTTTCTTCTGTCAAGAGAATCTGTCTGAATACAGGTGTGCCTTGGGCTGGTCTTAAGAAAAGCTGCTTAAAATGGGCAGTGTTACTTTTACTGCCTTGTGGTTGTTTGCCTCTGTGAACTGGCCAAGTTACAGAAATCACAGTGCAATCACATCATCACAGTCTGGCCTTTTCTGCAGAAACAGAACTTAATAAATGCCAAAAAGGTTTTGTAGAAAATTGTGATGTCACAATGAAGTTGACCTCTGACCCTTTGGGTATAAAATGTCAAAACATTGCCTTTTAAATTTTGTCCTAAACTGTGCTATAATTTGTGTATGAATTTATTATTTGTAGCCACAAAATGTGTTTTGTGAGGTCACAGAGACCTTTGACCTGTGAAAACTACAATCCAATCAGTTCATCCTTGAGTCCAAGTGAATATTTGTGTCAGATGTAATGAAATTCCTCATTTATGAGGTATTGGGTTGTGTGACCTGGGCTATGTAAGTCCATTTATTTGGGGTGTGGTGGTGGTGGAGCTGTGGATCAGAGAACAGCAGTCATTCAGTATCTGATGTAACCCTCTCTTGCCTCATGCAGTGCAACACATGGTTGTTGATTATAGGCTGTGATATTTGAACCTCTGCTCTCCAATGTCTGTGTGAAGTTGCTGGATATTGGCAGAAAGTGGATCACACTTTCATACCCGCAGGTCATAAACAGCAACCGACATATCTGGTGACTATCCAGGATATGTAAAAGGTTAAGCTTCCAGGCATCATGAACATCATGCTGCAACATGAAGGGATAGTGGGAGGTGAATGGCAAAAAGTGGGCTCAGGATCTCATCAGGGTATATTTACAGTATGTGAATCTTTTGATGAATAGATAGATGAAGCATGAAGCACACACAAAAGCAAAACCCCGTAACAAAGCTATGGATCTTTTATTTCCAAACATGAAAAAAATGGTATCTACATTTTTACTCAGTGTAATAAGGAGTGATCACGCAGCAAAATCACATCCAGATCATGTCCCTTCTGAATAAAAAGTCACTCTGTTTTCGTTCCAGGTTGTGCAAGACTCTGCCAACTGTCCCATGGCTCTGCAGGAGCTGGGCATCAGCCTCTCCATGATAGGTGTTGCTGGAACCATCCTGATCTGTGCCCTGCCCATGTGGAAGGTGACGGCATTCATTGGCACCCACCTGGTGGTCATGCAGGTGTTCTGGGAAGGCCTGTGGATGACCTGTGTCAGTGAATACACAGGTCAGCTACAGTGTAAGCTTTACGACGCCCTGCTGGACCTGTCACCAGACCTCCAGGCAGCCAGAGGCCTCATCTGCATCAGTCTGGTTCTGGGATGTTTGGGATTCCTCGTCTTCCTCCTGGGAGCTCGCTGCACAAACTGCCTGAGCCACCCGGGTATAAAGGCTCGGGTGGTGATGAGCTCTGGGGCCATTTTCTGCCTTGCGTCCCTCACCACCATAGTTGCTGTTTCCTGGACGGCCAACTCCATCATCAGTGACTTCCACAACCCACGTGTCCCCGAGGTTCTGAAGAGGGAGCTAGGGGCAGCTATATATATAGGCTTTGTGACTTCTGGACTGCTGTTCTGTGGGGGAGCCATTCTGTGCTCAAGCTGCCCCCCACAGAGGACCAGGTACCACTCCAGTGGGTACACAGGGGCCAGGATCCCCACACACAGCAGCTACGCCATCAAGAACTATGTGTGAAGGGAAAACATACAGACCTTAAACTTCGTGATGTAATGAAAATGGCTATAAACAAATACTGGAGTGCATAAAGTGACAAAGGAAAGGTCCTACATTGTACAAAGGTACAGGCATTTAAATTATAAAGGAGCTCTCAGTTCTGTATTAATACTATGGAAGTATCAAAGCCTCAGTCAACAGAGAAATGCACACAGCCTGTTGTCACATCAAAGCAGCTGCCCTCTGGCCTTAAACCAATCAAATCATTACATGTATTTAACACCCTTGACTTTGAAATTACAGGAGAATACCTCTAACCCAACAACAACAGAGTGTGATTATGGAGATTTAGGTGAAGTTAAACAATAGAGAAGTATACATATAACTTTAGACTTTTAGACTTTAGACTTTTATTGTCCCTGTAGGGCAATTTTTTTTCACAGTACCTCTTCATTTCACATTCCACCACAGGGACAGAGCAGGAAGACAACAATTGATGGCAACACACATTATACAACATGTTGACAAACAACAAAGTCCACACTCTGGCCTGTTCAGTGAGGCCAGGAATCCTGTGACAGCCAGGATCCTGCACCTCAGCGCCCTGTATCTGCGTCCTGAGGGAAGTGGGTTGAGGTGGGTGTGTGATTTCCTGTTCTATAAAGGTTGCAATGTGTGTGATGACTCTGTTGTTTAGACCTGTTTGGTTTGGTGTGGGGAGGCCACTTATTTTGGAAGCTGTGGTGGTTATGTGTGTGACTTTGGCTTTGTTTTTAACAGATAATATGTTACAGCATTATGCAGCATAAAGGACAGATCGTAAATCATTTGTTTGATAATGCAGAGTCTGTTACTTAGTGATGTGCATGTGAAAAGACTCCATGTTGAGTTTGTGAATGAATGTGTTTTTATTCATTTTCATGCCTGTACAGTGCATTAAGTTGCTGGATAAGCATTAAGGTGGAAGGTTTAGAGAGGTTTTTTAGAGCTCCAGAGACTGGTTAAAACCAGCAATATATGTTCTTACGATCAACACTTCATGGGACCTCTAATATATATATATATATTTCATATAAAAAGGACTATAAAGCCATGTTTTACAATACATTCCAACATGTTTTCATTTTCCTTCAGGGTGGGGCATGTGGATTGGAAAACTATTATCAGTACAGTCACTTGTATGTTGTACTTACTGTCCATACCAGCCATGTGAATATGTTTGTAATGACATGTACAGTTATAAGACCTCCACGTGTAGGGGAAATATATTTCACTGTATATCTCATACAGCTACAATGATTAACTGGCAGCTTCTGAAATAGCTACAGCCTGTCCAGTGACTCATCAGGTCATTCTTACTGGTCTCATGAAGTATGCATTTATTCCTTTCACAGAGAAACCTACTGAGCAGTGTAAATCTGTAGATGAATATGCCTGTATTTCAGTTCAGTTAATCATGTCTTAGCCATAATCTCTTTTGTGAAATCATTAAGTCAACATTTTGCCACTGTAAAACCTCGCGTGCTTATGATTTGCATCTTAGATTTCATAATAAACACTGTAGAGGAAATGATGTGTGTTAAAAATATTACTCCACACTCCTACTGTGAGAATATGTCCTTATATCAGTGTGAACCTGGGGATCTTTAAATCAAATTTTCTTGAAGAGGTACAGCCCAGTGCAGCACAGTGGAATCTTTGTTTTTCTCTGGGAGACAGGGATTGTTTTGAAACCATGGCAAACAGAGGGACTTCCCTCCTCCGCCCACCTACAGCCATGCCGTGCCTTCTTTTCATGAATTCCAAAGAACTGGTTTGTCCTTACTGGACAGACATGCAAAACAGACAGGCACAGGCAGAGGCACACACACACGCACACACACAGGCAAATTGTCTGAGCCTCAGCGATGCACACACACGTTAAAATAACACCCCCACCCCAGTACGCTCTGCTGCCAGCTGTTTCTGGTTAGGCAGTCGGGCCTGCAGTGAGGAGGAGTCATGGAGCGGCAGCTGGAGCTCGCTGCCCTCGGTCTGGCCTTCACAGGGTGGCTTTGTGCCATTCTAACACGCTGCCTGGCCCTGTGGAAGGTGAGCGGCACCCTGGACAACATCACGGCGACTCTGCCTGCCTACTGGGACGGGGTGTGGCTGGAATGGGATCACTGGGACTTGGCCCATGATGGCAGCCTGCACTGCTCCTTCTACCAGTCTCTCATGACTCTTTCAGGAAGTTTTCGGACGTGGAGAGCCCTCATCATGGCTGCTATTGGAGCTGGGGCTTTTGCTGTGATCATTGCAGCGGTGGGGGCACTGTGGTTCCCTATGCGTGGCCAGATCAAAGTGTTTTCTGGTGCTCTCTTTGTTTTGTCTGGGATCCTGCTGCTGGTTCCCACAGCCTGGACATGCCATCACACCAGTCAGCCACTGGAGGGTGCTGTGCTGCTGAGAAGAGACTGGGGACCTGCTCTGTACCTGGGATGGATCTCCTTTGCTTTGATGCTGGCTGGAGGGGTGTTTCTCACCACCAGATGCCCTCACAGCGAGAGGGAGGCACAGCAGCCTGAAGAGAGCAGGTACCCAGAGGACGAAGCTAACCACCCACTGAGCAGGATCAACAGGACTACGTTCACGCACAGCCAGTATGAACGCAGGTCACAGCCCATCTGAGGGGACTGAGTGTGAGAGAATCCTGGCTGCACATATTGAGCAATGATGCACTGGTTTTTAAACAAAGCTGGATGGATGTAACATTAGAAAGCACAGAAACGTGTCATTGAACTGGTTGTACTGATGGTGTGGGTCGGACTAGCAAGAGTCTGAAGATGTGCTTTTGTTGAAACTAACAGACTGTTTACACTGCATAGCATTGTTTTAGATTCAATCCTCATTTCGTCAATTTGATATGTAATACGATTCTTCTTGATGCAATAATTTATACTGGTCTGATTCCCATAATACTATCTGAGACTGAAGAGCTTACTGCCCCTGACTCTTCTAATTCACTGTAATGTCTGTAGTCTAATGTGAGTGAGCTCATACTGACCCTACAACTAAATACTGTACCCATGTTGCACTTTATTAGAGTGATGCAGTTTCACATTTTTTTGGTTTGTTGAACAGCAGAAATGTTTACATCTGAGATCTGAGTCTGTGTCTGTGGAATAAAGCTTTGAGAATGATTCAGGAATATTTGTTTTATGACTTGATGAGTCATTCATTGTGGTGTTTTAACCAAATAGCCATGGAGCACTTGAGGGGGGTAATTAAGTATATTCATGACCCTGGAAGCTCAATGCACGGCTTGAAGTCCAACCTGTGGCTGTTCTCTCCATGACTTTCCTCTCTGTCTCTCTCTCTTTAAAAAAAAAAACGATGAACCTGCTGGGGACACACTTACTATTCAATGTTTTTAACTTTAAAAGTTAAAATTGGGCAGTAAACAACAACTCCTAGATGGGTTCATCACTTTTTTGTCTCACTTTCACTTTGTCCGGCCCAGTTTTACATTGAAAGTCAAAGTTGAAATTTGAGTGGAAAATATCAGTTTTCCCATTAAATGACTTGGAGATGCTTCATATGTTCCTGTTTTGACTGTTAGGCTTTTCTGTTTTTAAAAACTGTGTGCATAAGGAGGAAAATCACTGAGCATATACAAAAATCACATGTTATATTCATATATTATATGCACATTTATTGTTTGATATTTATTTGCAACAGAGCGAACTCACTCATTTTGAGAAAATATGAATTTTTAAATTGAAAAAAAATATCATAAAGTTGTGATAAAGAGCATGGCTGCATGGCACACAAAGGCAGAAAGAAGAATGGTCTGGGAGAAAACTGCCTAAAAACCTCAAATAAATAAATCAGTGCAGGTCGTCAGATCTATTTACTGACCTACAAGTTAAAGTATAAATCTTCAAAGATATCTTTAAAACACATTGCCCCCAGAATACAGATAGAACAAATGTTTTTATAGTCAAATAAACCCTTTAAACTGGTAATGGGGAACACCTGAAAGTAGGAAGAATCTGATCATAACTACCATCCCTTGAATGAATTTTGTGCCACAGGAAAAGCATATTAGTGTGGATAAGGTGCAGAGTCCCGACTGGTTGGATCGGGGCTACTATAGCTTCTCGTCTCCCTCCTCCACATCTTTCAGACTGACCACCTCCAGACAGCCTCGGCCTTTAGTCTCACACCGGATCAGCTCATCGATCTCTCTGAAGCAGCCGGGATCGACCAGACACACCTGAGAGTGAGGTAAAGGAAGGAGATGGAGAAGAAAGACCTCAGTTAACAAACAGCAGGGGAAGTAAAGGTGTATGCACAGGACTTTACAATAAAACAAAACACAAATTTAACATCATGACTGGACACAAAAATCATCATAGATTTAAGAGTATTTCATTAATGTCTAATTCCAAGTCACTCAGCAAATACCTCACATCCATAAACTTTAAATATATTTGTATTATTCAGTGCAAATAGAGATGCAAACACAAATATCTCTTTGTTTCTCACCATTTCAAGATTCTCATCAAAGTCCTCACTCTCCACAACCTGCAGGAGTGGCTTCAGCTTCTCCTTCAGCCTCTTGGCCTCTTTGGCTGGCAGCACCACCCGCAGCCTCATGTGGGCTCTCTGGATCTCCATGGTCTCCTTCAGCTGCCGGATCACTTCCAGAGCCTGGTAGCAAAACAAAAGGATAAAAGGATCATCACCGCCTATAATGAAGGACTGAACAAAGTGAAGAAAGAAACACAAACCCTCACAGTCTGAATTCCTACAACAACAATAGTAAAACGACTCCACAGATTGAAAATGTGTCTGAGGTGGTCAAAGCAGTGGAAAATATTATTACATTCATAAGCTAATTCAGGAAGACACCATTGTCTGCTGACCTGCTGTTTAGTGCTCTTATTGGTCTTGACAGAGTAGTGGATGTCCTTCATGGCCCGCTCAATGAGACTGACTGTGTACGGCCTCTTGGTCTCAGGGTTGACACACTTCTCTGCCACAGTAGTTGCAATGTCCCTGAACATGGTCTCTATCTGACTTTGCCTCTCCTTGTCTGACACTTGGAGCTCTCCTTTGGCCAGGATCTGTCCAGAGAAAAGGTCAGGAAGTGTCAGTGATTATTACACATAACTTTGACGGCAATAAAACGTCGCCAGGGAAACGTTTAGGTACAGTTATGACCTGTTTGCAGATTTCTGTCAGATCGTCTGTCCCAAAAGCATTGGTCAAATCGTCCTTCTTTGCCACCTGACCCTTGGACACATTGACGAAAACGGAGTGTGTCTGCAGAACCTCATCCAGGTCTTTCTCTCTGGAGGAAAAACAAAACAAACAAACAAAAAACACGTTTGGACATTCAGACATGTTGGTCCTCCCTGCTTTCCCGCTTTATTTAACACAACGGGTCATCGATAAGCATTAAACTGACAGACTGGATGATTTTGGTTATTTATAAAACAAAGGGTTTAAGCCAATACATAACAAACAGTGTGTTTTAGTAACGACGCGAGAACCATTGCGGGTGGTGACATTTAGCGCTACTCACGCTCCCGATCTCCAGTTCATGACCTTATTCTTGTAGCAGGCGATTTCAAACCGCTTCCCTCCTTTTTTCATCCTCACCACGGCCACATTTGTGAGCCGTATTTGATTTGTTGGCGTAAATATAGACATACTTCTGAGTAATAACACAGACAACTCTGTCTGTGCTTTTGCTGTCGAGAAATATCCGAGCGCGCTCCCAATGAGTGCTCCCTTCGAAACAACAACGTCAAACGACAGTTCCGCTTGTAACAGGTGGTTATTTTAAAAAAATGCAAGAAATTGTTTGAAAAACGATTTTATTCAGACAAAAGAGAACAAATTTTGTGTATCAATTTTTCAGAAGCAGAAAAACAAACACATATAAGGGCCTATATACATTTGTTGTTTGTTTGCCACAGGTCTGTTTTGAATGCTGCGTAGACTATCAGCACAGCGCAGAGGACTACACCTCCCAGCATGCTCAGTGGCCAAACAACATGGTGGCACACAACACCAACTGCTGAGGACTGTGTATATAATTTTGCAGCGATGCTAAATTTCCTCCTACTTGTTCTGCTTTTCGTAAGACATGTATCTACCTCAGATACTAAAGGTAAGTCTGCGTGTTTTTTGACGGAAGTTCACGCTTACCTTACCTCTTAATAAATGGGTTTAACACTGCTAGCTAGCTTGTACTGCTAGCCAGTCACCCGCCTTTCGCCTGCTGCAGGTGACCTAAATTTGGGGTCAAACCCTCTTGTCTTGTCGCTTGTTGCTGCTGTGGGATCAGCCACTGTCTGGTACAACTATGGCTGCGTTGCGTTTGTACTCAAAGCGATGTTAGCCCATCTTACTTATAGATGAAGAGGTTGTCTTTCCTCCCAGTTTGATGACTTCCCTCTCTCTCCTCCCAGTCTCGCAGAATGAAAACAGCCCCACTCAGAGCTATTTCATGTCGATATGGCACAACAGGCTGTACCTGTATTCAGCTGCTGCTCTGGTTTTCGGGATCTGGTTCTCCCTGAAGATGGCATTGAAGAAGGTAAACTGTCTCCTATTGATATCCCTGATACCGTTCAGTCATGTGTGCTGTCTTACACATATAGTCTAGTCTTGTATAGTCTTTTTTTCTGTGTAACACCAGAGCTCCTGGTGTTCAGGTGAAGTGTATAGACAGTGCTCATGTTTCCAAAATGTAAGGTGCATGTTCTCCTCTGTATTCTTACAGAAAAGCTTCTCCAAGGATATCGGCCCTTGGGTCTACAAAGCTGTGAAGAACAATGACCGCTCTGACAGAGACACTGTGGTTCATGTGTCAGGAGTCAAAATATTCTACGGCTCACAAACTGGAACAGCAAAGGTGCGGATTCTGTTTACCTGAATATTGGCTCATGATACAAATATATCCATACATAATGCTATAGTTCATCAATTTCAGTGTTATAGACTGTGTTAATGATATTCTACATATTTTTGTAGACTAGTGAACACAAAATATTAGAAATAAAGTGTTATAGTTGAGTGTAACACCACCAATACATGTGTTCCCCAAAATGATAACAGAATATAATCATCATAAGTTCAACAAAGGTGTGGTTTAAGGTGAAACCTTTGTAACCCAAAAGTGAAATTCCTGTTGTGGTTGATTGGTTCAAAACTATCATCTCAGGGCTCCAGACTGAACCTAAAATCTTAGACAATGCAAGTATATTTTTCATCTACTTGCACATGTGCAACCAGTAAATTTGCTATTTTTTTAACACTGGTGAAACATGGAAGGGGCAACTCAAAGAATCTGGAATCTGTCATAACAGGTGGCAGGCCAATGTGTGTGAAGATCATGAATGAAAATGAAATGTCAATATTTGCTTTGCAAGTCGATTTGCAGTGTGTGCCCCTAAATTTTCTGCTTGTGCTCCTGAAATTTTAAGTTAGGGGCCACTGTACTCCTAGCAACAATGTTAGTCTGCATGCTTGCATCTCAGACATTGTTAACTCACAGTTTTGACTTGTTTGGTAAGCATTAACTGAGTCTCTTCACTTACTCAGGGCTTTGCAATGGAGCTGTCAGAGGAGGTGAAGAATTTGGGGGTAGCAGCTGAAGTGACTGACATGAAGGACTATGATCCAGACGATCAACTTGCAGATGAGGTAAGCCACGTCTAAAGAGAAGATGCTTTCGTGTGTAATGATCCTCAGCTTGAAGAATGTCACACTAAAATAATATATTCTTGAGCAGGACCCTGAAACAGTGCAAAATTTACAGCTGCTCCTGGAACCTTAACATTGGCATTGTATAAATTACGTGACTAATTTATGCAGCTGTTATTTGTTGCAGCAAGCGTACTGCATACATACATACATACATATGAAGTTTCTCTGGTCTGTTAATTAACACTCTGAAATGTACATTTAAGCCCATAAGACTTTGGAACGCATGCAAGGGAAGGCCTCGTTAAAACAGATTCAATCAAAGTATAATAAATCATAACTGTTATTTATTGAAAGCTTGACAACACACAGTAGAGTAATCCTGCAGTCCGGCAGCTCAGGCTTTCATTTTTCACTGATTCAATTCTTCAGACTGCTGGCACAGGCCACAAATATGTCATACTAATTCTGCTCAGCTGTAGAAAGATGGATTATTTTCATTAGTGTTCTGTTTTTATTTTGTGGGCATGGGCTCTGTGTAGTGCATTGAGAGATAAACAGGAGATTGGTTGGCTGTTGGCTGAAAATAACTGTTCCACAGGACAGTGATACAGTTTTCACTGTGATGGAAAATCTCCACAGGAGAATTGACCATGGGCAGCAGTCGATAACGAGGTGCAGCTTTTCCTCAGTGCACTAACTCTGAGTGGCTAGCCATCAGTCAGTCGCTCCATCCCAGTCACTGTTGTGTCTCGGACAAGACACATTACCCACCTTGCCTCGTGTGAATGCGTATGAATGTTTGGTGGTGGTCAGAGGGGCTGCCTCTGTCAGTCAGCAGCTGTCAGGCAGCAGCTACAGATGTAGCTTGTGAATGTGGTATGAATGAATAATGGTTTCTGCGAAGCGCTTTGGGTGCTATGAAAAGTGCTACATAAATTCAAGCCATTATTTTTATTATTAAGAAGACACTGTTTGTTTGGCAGTGTCCACCTTGTTAGACAGGAGACAAGGCAGCTTCCACGGGCCCAACAATACAGTGTTTACCTGCTTTAAATTTCATCAGGAGCTTTTGCTTTACTTTTGCACTAAATGTTAGTTTCAGGGACCAATCAGCAGATTTTTTTTATTTCATTTTGTTATTATTAGCGCTTTAGTGCATTGCAAGTTTTCTCCTCGGCCAAACTTTGGAATGGATATTTTCCCAAGTTTTTTTTTTGGTGTTTCTGTTCTCTCGGTCTGTTTCTGTCAGATATTGTGTCAAATCACAAATTCACACAGATTAATTCTGGGCCTTTACATTGTTATTCAGTCAATCCATGATAAAAAGTCTGACATCAAGAAACACTACAATTACAAATGTATTCTTCCCTGAGATGTTCTCACTTCACAGTTTTGCCATTTTCTACTGTTTTCATTTTTTCACTCAGTGCACCAGTAAGTCAGTCTGTGTGTTTCTCGTGGCCACATACACTGATGGACAACCCACGGAGAACGCCGAGTGGTTCTGTAAGTGGCTGGAGGAGGCATCCACTGACTTCAGATATGGGAAGACCTACCTCAAAGGCCTCAGATATGCAGTGTTTGGTCTTGGGAACTCTGTCTATGTTGGCCACTATAACACGGTGAGAAATTGTTTCCATACTGAGTTCTGTCAGAATAATAATACTGCTTTGTTATGTTCTTCAGCTGAATAATGTCCCCAGCTACAAGTGTGACAGCTGGAGCTTGGCAGTGTGAAACATGATTTCACATGCAGCTCATGCAGCATTCAGTAACTCTTACTAAGCCCAAGCATGACCACACTTCGTTCATTCATTCATTCATTCATTCATTCATTCATTCATTCATTCATTCATTCATTCATTCATTCATTCATTCATTTTCTAGGAAATGAATGAACTTTATTTGTTTTAAACCCATTTTTCTTTTTCCTCTGCAGGTGGGTAAAAATGTGGACAAGTGGCTTTGGATGCTGAGTGGCACGCGAGTCATGGCCAGGGGAGAGGGCGACTGTAATGTGGTGAAGAGCCGTAGTGGCAGCATTCAGGCAGATTTCCAGGCCTGGAAGGTCAAATTCCTGAAGCGCCTGCAGGCCCTGGTCAAGGGTGAGAAGAAGAGCTGCAGTGGGAACTGTAAAAATGGAGGCTCCTGTAAGAATAAGAAGAAAGGCGCACATGTGGAGGTAGAGGAACAGGAAAAGGGAGCTCCACAGAATGCCAACTCAGAGGTAAATACAGAGAAAGCAAATTCAGGTTTACATGGTTTTTTTGGTGGCAGTGTGTTGACCGGTTGGTTAAAAGGACCCTTTCAAATTAAGTAACTAACATTTAGCCACCTTTGTTGGCAAGTATTTGTCCTGCTTAAGTGTCCCTGAACAAAACGTTTTGCATTGCTTTACCAAGAGCTGCCTGCGTCATTGAATGATAGGAAAAAGGATGATAGAAGTTCAGAAGTCAGCAAAGGCCTGTCCGCTGGTGCTTCTTTGTTTACCATCTTTTGTTTCTCTTTCCTAACTCGTCTCACACAGACAGACAACCTGTATTACTCCTGATCCCTGCCCTAAGTTGCTAAGATTTAAAATACTCAGTAATTTTTAATAACAGTGCCTTCAGCAGCATTAGAGCATTAGATTCTAATATCCTGTATACTAGATATATTAAACAATCTGTTTAATAGAAGGGATATATTAGCGTCTCAGCAGCAATAAGCTCAATGAAACAAAACCATGTTCATCAGGATTTGAGCAAAATAAATTGTTGAATTCTTTTCCCACTCACATTGCCTTGTTCTTGAAGGATATAACACAACACAGCCTCACCTCTGCCCAGTGCACTGTTAGTTACACACTCCAGCCTCGTCCCCCCTGTGAATACAAGAAGAGAAAGAAGAAAGTCTGAGAAGCGTGTAGCTGATATCTAATTAGGAGGGTGTCCTCTGGCTTGTGATGATCCCTCTTAAAATCAGAGGGGCACTTTAGATATCCAAGCAGCTCTTATCATAGAACATGCACTGGGCGAGCTAACGGCCTCGCCTCGTGTTACACCCTTAGCAATGTGATTAAAATCAGATAAGTGTTCTAAATGCTGCAGGCACAGATGCCCGGCACTTTGAGCGTCTCAGGAAAACGTTCCACAAGGCTTACATGTAATTTGTCATCTGTCAACACTGTCAGTCATGTCAAATATATGAAAATAGACTTGTTATTTTTAACTCATCCCTGAAATGAGAGATTTCACAAGAAGGCAAGTACAAACACAGACGTATAATATATACACTCTCGCACAGTAACAGCTTTCGCACGCATCACAGCACACACAGATGACCAGTTGTCATGGCAGCGGGCACCTCAGAGCCAACTCTAGCCGAGACTCCGTCCCCTCTGTCTGCAGCACTCAGTTCACTCAGCAGAGGTGACATTCAACCGGAACCGAGAGCAGCTGAGGACTGTGGCGAGGGGACCATCATCAGTGATTTATCTACCCAGAGAACAGCTTGTGCATTTTTATCCTGCTGCCGCACACGTAGGCAGAAGCTCCGACACTGTGCGCGCATTGTGATAAATCCTCTGAAACACCATAAACATGCATATAGCTTTCTTACTCAATGAGGCACCCCAAGAAGAGATAATGATGTGCAACAATAACGTGAAATAAATGCTGTCCATATGTGCTCCACTGCTCAGACTTTGTAATTGGATATTGGCTGGAACATATGTGAATTTCTGTACTTTAGGGAGTCACTTACATTTTCCACTCAACTGTCACAATATATACTCGATCTCTTTTTTCCCTAACCATGTTTTTTATTGTCTTCTTTCTTGTATCAGGATGCTCTGATCGAATCCAGCAGTGACGAGGAGGAGTCCGGTCTGCAAGATGAAAAGAAATCAGGTTCAGTGGTGGACATGGAGGATCTGGGCAACATCATGAACAGGGTCAAGAAAGCCAAGGTCAGACTTCATCCACACTGCTACTAATGCATATTCTTGTTACTTTACGGATAGGTTAGCTATTCAAATGGGACTCACAAACTTCATGCCACCTCTCCTTAACCTTAGAAGATCACTGCTGCAAAAGGAGTCACAGAAACCCTTACGCAACTAAGCATTCATAGGCATACTGTGTTTTTGTGTATTTCTGCATGTAATCGTTAGGTGGATTTACAGTACTTACCTGCCCGCTTCAAAGTTACAGTTCTGGGGTTCCAGTGTTGTCGTCCAGCAGGTTTATTTTCAGTGTTTCCGCTTCAAGGCCTGCAAACAGGCGCCATCGCGGCGTTTAGCTTCTTCCACCGTCGACCAGTCTGAGTGTGTTGAGTAAAGAGAAAAAAAGGTGTGTCACTGAAGGAGAAATGGCAGATGGGTTGGTAGACACCAGACCCCAGCAGGCGAGAAGCGGAGGCTTGTGAAATAGCGAGGACGCCCACATCACAGACTTGTGAGGAATGAGTGACTCAAGGAAAGCAGAAAAAAAAAGAGAAGGAAGAGACATTATCTGTCCCCTCATTATAAGCTGTTGTAGAGGAACCCAGGCAAAGAAGTGAGAACTGAGATCAAGGGAAATGGAAGATCATGTGTGTACAAAACCCTGTCTAGTACCTGTTTTGAGTAGCAGATCACTGGGAGAGGTCTCTTTATATTTTAAATCAGAGTGAAATTAAAGTGGCTGGTTTCATGTGGCATCAAACAAAGGTAGCATTTAAAGAGGAACACATCAAAGGAAACATCCACAGGTGAGAGAAGGACTGACGTTTTAAGATTAAGATTATCTTTATTAATCTAAGGGAAATTAGAGTTTTCCAAAATCTTACATTCAAGATTAAGATGAAACATATGTGGGTGTGCTCGATCGTGTAATAGGAGATGAATCAAAAGCAATCTGCAATCTCTGTTTCCCTGATGGATGTAAGGAGTGTCACATTACTTTACACCGTTTGCCACTTTAAACAATCCCTGTCTTCATCATGTCCAGCTCCAAACTCTCCTTTCTGTTGGAAATATGAGGTCATAGTGAGATAGAAAGAAAATCCAATTTACTAACTTACAAAGACCATATCACTAAAGTTTATTTTATTATTTTATTGTGGCTCCAACAAGGAACGTGAGCAGCTTTTGGCAAATGAAATAAAATTTTGAGGAGGCGTTGCCTTTTTTTTCTCCAGAGAAACAAATATGGGAATATTTTCTCTTCTGTTTTTCTTTGACTGGTATAAAATTATTATGATCTGTTGTTCAGTAAGTGAGGGGAACACCAAAGACAATATATTTTATTTGACTGTAGCCCAGAGGCACAATTCTGGTTCCTTAATTTTAAAGTTATTGCTGTGCCAACCGTGCGACAGAGCAGTAGAAGTGTCCACGTCCCAAGCTACAGACTCTCCCAGGCTTGTCCCCTCTTTTGGCACATTAATATTAGTGTATAGAGTGTAAGCTGTGAGAGATTTGGACAGACCCCAACATGAATGTGTTTCTACACGATTGCTGGTGACAGTTCAAGAGACATCATTTCATGACTTACATTGCCCGGGAAGCTCAGTATATTTCATGACTGTCATGTCTGGAAAGAGCCAGAATGATTTTTCTTTAAGTTTTCATGGGGAAGCCATCAGTCCTTGTTGTCATTCCCATTGGCCTCTATACTTGCTGCATATATTTTTTTAATACTGTCAAACTTATCATGTAACATTCAAGTGTAATTATAACTATTTGCTGCTCTGACTTGGATCATCACACTTAAATCACTTGCTGTGTGTCTGTGGTGACAAATTAGTGTTGTGTTTGCATAATTTGGTCACACAGAGCAAGCAGTGTGAGATGTAATTAGTATTTTTACATTTCAGACATTTGCTATTAGCCGAGTTACAAATTAAGTGTGAACAAGGAGACTACCTCAATTGTGTGCGACCCCCCCTCCTGTTAATATGCTACACTGCTGAATATATTGTTGGGCCTTCTAAATTTATGTCTCAGGTTGTAAAGGTTGAATTAAATGTGTTCAGTGTTGCTGTGTTTACCATTTAACTAACCTGCAGATAGAAGCTCAGTGGTTTGGCCACTAGGTGATGGCAGAGACTCTCAGTTTGCAGTCAGCTCAAGCTCAGTGTCGGAGTGAACCATTGGTGTTTGGCAGAGCTGCAACATCTGATATTTAACACCATACTGTTCATTCACTTCCAGAGCCAGATGTTTGGAATCTTATGGCTAATCAGCGAGACAGACCCTTAATGGAATTTTTTTATTTTTACTCTTTTTGTGAAAAAAACACTGTATTTTAGCTCTGAGTGATCAACTCACATCGGTCAAAACGGTCAGTGAAACCCTGCTGTGTTCATGTCCCCATAGTATAGATGACAGATTTTTACTTCAGTGTTAGTGACTGTTTTGTATTTTGTTCTTTCTTCTGTGGCCACCTTCTTGGCAAAAAGGAGACAGGTCAGTTTTCACACTCTCTAAGCTACCACAGTGTCTTATTAATCATGGCAATGTTTAACTATGCAAGACATGACCCTTCATCACATTTTCCTTCCACCGCTGATATCAGGAATATATTTTTTATTAGAGCCAGATGGATAAATCGCCCAGGCCAGTATATCAGCAGTTCTAGGCTAACTGCAGATATAATGGTGTTGCTGTATGTCAACCAGTGTCGCCCGTTAAATGACAAGAAATTGAACTACAGAAATGCCAAAGACATTTTTTGAAACCATGTCCCCATTCGATGACATGTGCACCAGTGGAGACAGCTGCCCACCCTGAGTCTGCATCTGTTGGACGTTTCCTCCTTTTTCTCTCCACACTTTCACCAAATGTTGCCCTTTCTGGGAATTGTTCGGTTTCTCTCTGTAATGTTGTAAGGTTTGACCTTACCCCGTAGAGTGCCTTGAGATAATATATGTCACATATGTTTTATATTTCAAGTGTAAGATGTCCTGCTCGGTGCATTTCCTGGTGCATCTGTCAAAAACAAACCTGAAGGAACCACATCAGCAAAGTATTCTAGATTTTGTGACGAAAATATGAGCCAATATGTCATAATTTTAAACTAAAACATTGAGATTGGCCATTGGAAAACTGCACCAGTCTGGCTAATTTGTTCAATAACTCTAAATGGCTATCTCAATCCTCTCTTTATGGATTGTGTCTGAGCTTGAGTCTCTTTGAGATCCAGTCCATCATGTTGCATAATGACTGAAATGTCATTCAATTATTTAACAGAGGAATGATTCGGGGTTTCTTATATCCCAGACTCTGTTCACAGTTTTCTTTTACTGAAAATTGGAGATTTTAAACACAGTATTGATCACTCAGTCTTTGTGTTGAACTGAGCTGTCTATGGATGAGTGCTGTTTTCTCTCAATGGTGAGATGCATCGGTTGTGAGATTACACGCTCTCACACTCATCACACCCTTAGATTGATGTCTTAGATTACGTTTACTGAGTTACACCGCCTGTGTTCTTCACGAATCATCTCTCAATTGAATAAGCAAGTTACCTAACCCATGCCACGTACAGCAGAATGCTGTAGAGCTAAATATGGCACAGATGGGTTTTGTCTGTATTGATGTCAGTGGTGTTTGTGGCCTGGCAGGATTGAGGATGATTGGATCACTGCTGAACTTGATGATGA
This sequence comes from Selene dorsalis, assembly GCA_900303245.1. Taxonomy (NCBI): domain Eukaryota; kingdom Metazoa; phylum Chordata; class Actinopteri; order Carangiformes; family Carangidae; genus Selene; species Selene dorsalis. The sequence goes on from OMNW01026022.1 coordinate 50,756, forward strand.
GTACACATTTCCCACAATAGTTTTTCTTCATATGTGCTTGATGATAGACTGGCAGGCAGGCAGGATGTGATTGGCTGCCAGATTGCAGAGCTCATATTGCCCAATTTTATTCCATATCAGTCTTTGGCTGTAGTTCTGTTTGTACGACGTGCCAGTGAGCTTTGTTTCCACTGTTGCCCTGATTGATTTTGCACCTTCTCAACTTTGTCCTAAGAGGCTTCTGTTTTCGCCACAGCAGCCGATTTCATACTGTGGGACTGCTGCCAGAGAAGAGTTAATGTGGAATAGATCAATAACCTGAGCGGCTGCATGGCTATTTGGGGCTAAGTCTGCAGAGGAAAGAAGCAGAGGAGAAGATGCTCATATGACCTAAACCCAAGTATGAACATGCACATTTAGTGTTGGTGCCATTTAAAATGACATGAGTGATCAACATATCTGATGTAATACAACCACTCCTTGGCAAATATGATCTTACTTTAAATGTTCCTCTTGAGACATTACTTCAGTACCACAGTTTCGAGACTATTTGGTGGTAATGTGTTAGTTTGTTTTATCAACTAATTTATTTGTGTACATTTGTGTACAGTGAAACATGAACATGTGCAGAATTAGTCTTTTGCGTTACCTAAAGTATAATCATAACAATGATTATTATGCTGTACTGGAACATGAATAACATAGTTCCACTTTACACTATTAGATATAATTTAATGAAGAATTCATGTTTATCATCTTGAACGTTGATATTTATTTATTTAGTTCCCAAGTCGTCTTCCTCTTTTTCTACTCAGCCCCTCTCCTTTTTTTTGTGCCTCTGCTCACTCATGTACCTTTTTGTTTTCCTGCTTGCTCTGCGTGTTACTGCTGCACTGTCCGTCGTCATCAGTCCCATGTTGTGTCATGGTTCCAGAGCACAACACGATGCTGTGAGATGTCCCAGTTCTGTTAGTCCAGACAGGCTCGGGCATGACTGGATGTCTGTGAGCTCTTGAGCGAGGGTGAAAGCCAAGCAGTGGGAACCAGAGATCAGGGCCAGATGAATCACTAGGGCTGCACGCAAACACCACAGGGACAGATTGTAGCGCTGTTGGTTACATGTAGCATGTGCCTCCAGATTTCTGCATGTCAAGGATGCCGTATGTGAAGGTGGACGTTTGTGCTGCCTGAGTGTGGTGAACTAGTCTTCTCCCATTATTGGGTTTAAAGTGCAGGTTACAGAATTTTCTTCTGGTTGAGAGATCTAGTGAACCTGAACAGCTGACGGGGTGGCTGAGGCTGTCCCCAACCCACTGTTTGTGTGGATCACCATGTGCTTGCACTGGTAACTAGAGTAAAGCATCACCTACAGTATCATTTAAACCACTCAAAGGAAAGCAGCACACAATTTCAAGAGAGATAAATGAGATTTCAGATACAGAGCAATACCTCCAGCTCGGTGGCTGGCTCAGCTCATTCACACATTACCAGCTCATTCACACATTACCTGTTGACCAAGGATCTGAGGGTCCTCTGCTGCTGTCAGGGGTGTTAAGTCTCTACCTGGCCTCAGCTGCACGGAGCTGATAGAGCCGATGGTTAGCGACATGGATTAGGTTTTTTTCCAGGTAAAACCGAAGAAGATGACGGTACAACATACAGGCACTAAACAGCAGAGGTCATGCGCAGATGTGCGATGTAAAAGCCTGGTCTTTTCGAGGTGATTTTCAGTTTTCCATATTACAAAGCAGATGAAGGATTTTTTTTTTACAATGTAGTGTCTTTATTTTGTATGTTTCATATCAGATGCTTGGATAAGTCCCATGCAGATGAGGGCTGTAAGTAATGATTATGGTCTTTATCACTTTCAATCAATCACTTTAACATTTTACCCATGAATTGTAAGAAAATGATGTGAAACCCCCACAGGGACAGAAGTTTTCATAATCCTTTCAATGTTAAGAGCCCCAAGAAATGTCATTAGTCATATAAACCAGTACAAATCCTCCCACTTCAATTTGACCATGAATTCATAACACTTATATAATGAACTAAAAATTCTTGGCTTTAATTGGTATGTTTTAATTATTCTAATAGCAATGTCTTGCATGACAATGGGGAAAACCACTTGGAAGCTGCAACTCCACTGTTTTAGTTTATTCTCACCGCTTTCAGTGCATCAAACTGGTGTTTTCAACAAAACCTGCCCGCTCAGCACCAAACACAGTTGGTGATTCAATGACTCAGTGGTTTGGTCAGAGGTGGGATGAAAACAAAGGTGCATTGTGGACTTGGATCACAAACAAGACTCATACATGTTGGAGGCAACAGTTAACAAGGTCCCCTTTTTTTAAAGTAACTTTCATAATACCAGAAGCTCAGTATGCTCTAGAGATAACTGCCTGCAAACACACCAATCAATAGGGAGCCGTTTGGAAGTGATGAGATTTATGACTATAAGACAAAGCGGTAGAGTAAATATAGATGTTTGCACTAATTTAAATCGAACAGTGATCAGACCAGCTTACATAGTGTTCATAGAGCTTATTTGCCCACCGATCTCAGAGGCACTACTAAGACTCAGTGGCATATTTAACATTTGAAATCATGCAATCAACGAACAAGATGTTAATGTCCTACAGTTGGGTGCACAGCAGGAACCTGTGAAATGCCCCGGTTTTTCACAAATCCACACATATTAGCATTTGTCAGTGTTGCTGACGGTGTATTAGCCTCTTGTGAGTGCTGCTCCACTGAGAAGCCGACATATAGATCCCTGTAGACAATCTGAAGCAGTGGCAGCAGCACAGTAATTGGGTGGAGCTGGTACTTAACTTGGTTAATTTCAAAGGCACCTCGTCCATCACGCCTTTCTAAGAAGTAATACTGGTTCTCTCATGCCATGGGCAACTTTCCGAGCAGGACTTAATCAATCTCTATGTAAACAACATATCTCTGAGATATTTAAATTTACATACAAATGCTGTACACTGTGATAATGTAATCCTAGCCTGAAGGAGGTCTTTCATCTTTAAGACAAATAGGCTGCAGCTGCTCTATCATCAAAAAAGCTGATGTGCTAATAAGTTCAACAATTGTCTTTTTAAGCTGTATATCTTTTTTGTTGCATTCACTGAGACTTAAAGGGCCTCAAACCTAAACTTTACCTGTGCTGAATGGATTGGGCGATATCTTTTTGTTCATAAATGATCATGCCATGCATTGCCAAATGGTTATGTCACTTACAAAAGTTACAATGAATGCAGAATCACAAGCCTTGATCTTTAGTCCTGCCAAACATCAAACATTGTAGAGGAGGTTGTTGGAAAAAAGAAAAGAAAAAAGGAATTTCTTGCTTCCCTAAAGTTGTTCCTGGTCAAATCTTATGGCATCCAGCATCCGCAGATTTGAGATGGTTTTATAAGCTCTGGCTCGGAGTCAAAGTTTGGTTTAAAAAAAAAATCACCGTTGTACAGTGCAGTTTCTTTTGGACTCTTTGTAGAATTGACCTTTTCTGTCCATGCTGCTCTAACATTTCAGCACCTGGATCCTGGATACTGCTGTGATTATATCTGTATCAGAAACACAGGGCTCCCTGTTTATTGCAGTGATGTGTGATTAATGAGTATGTTGCAGAGCAGTGTCCTAACACATCCCTCTATTTGTCAGAGTTCTTCTGCAGGGAACCTGATTATTCTTTTACACTGGGATTTATTTTCCCTCATGAAACATGAAACTCTCAACATTATATTCTGCTGATTTGTGACAGATGTCATTCACAGCCCAGCAGCACAGTCCGATGGTTAAAGATACTGCACATCGTGGTTATAAACGACAACTGACTCTAAGTGTCTGCTGCAGAGCAAAGAGGAGGGTCGAGGAGACAGCCAGATGGTGAGGGTCTCCAAGATGAACAGTGTGAAGAAAATAGAGGATGAGGAGGAGAGACGAGAGATGATCACACCTGCCCTCAGAGAAGCACTGACAAAGCAAGGTAAGGAACAAGAGGATTCGGACAAGTTACACGTTTGAGAACTCGAATTGGAAACAAAGATGAAGAGAACATCAGTTTGGTTTCAAAACGGACACTGCTTCAGATACTGGTAGAGTTTTTTGAGTCTTTGACTTGTCTGTGTAAAATACAGAGCCAGTTCCTGAAGAACATCTGCCGTGTGTCACTGGTGACGGTGGGTAATATATTCACATTATCAAGCTGCAATATAAAAATCACTTTACAGATCTAGCACACCAGCTGCTTGTCAGCATATCCTTAACCTTGCTGATTCCGCAAGGGCAGCAAAGTTGTAATTTACATCAGAGCACAAATTATGAGTCATGTCATTTTTTTGATTAAAGCAGCAAATCTAACAAACACACAAATTGCTTGCAGAGAAGTTAAGACAAGTTTTAGTGTTTTTCTTCTGTATCACAAATGTGTCTGCTCATGATCAAAGTCACTGACAGAGGTGTGTGTGTTCTCAAAGTTACCTGGGTTCAGGTACGCACTTATGTTTCCTGTAAATCATCAAGCATCCACTGGGCTCAAATGCTAATTACTTTGCACCATGATGAAAGAAGTAATATGTTGGAAGCTCAGTTTGGATTATGTTAAAGTTAATTAGCAGTTGAAATTGCATCTGGTCTTTTTTTTCTCCTGATGTAGAATCTAGTAAGTTAAAGCTGGTAATAGGTGCAACACGAGGACATACATAGAACTGAAGTGTGTGTGTGTGTGTGTGTGTGTGTGTGCGTGCGTGCGTGCGTGCGTGCGTGCGTGTGTGTGTGTGTTCTAATGGCAGTTGAATGAGTGCAGTCTAATTAACCTCTCTGCCTCCTCCTGCTCTCACTGTGCTGTCCAAAGTCCTTTCTTCTTAAAGTTCTGAACTCAGTGTCCAGACCATATTGTTCAACTTACGTACAGTCTTACATGATGTTGATTTTCTGCTCATTTTATTTGGAAAAACTGCCTCAAAATTCAAAATTAACATCTCTGATTAAACATTTAATTGTCCAACTGTTTGAG
>OMNW01026022.1:55777-80802 GCA_900303245.1 Selene dorsalis
GTTTGAAAGTGAGTGTAGTTGAAAATTCAAATTCTCACATTGCTCCCAGTGCAATAAATGCAATAAATAAAGCCACAGAGTCTCTTCGTTGTTGTCTCATAAGCTCTGAAACATTTTACTATTCTACTCTTCTACTATTTAGTTCATTCACTAGTATAGCACAGGCCAGTAATTTTGAGGCAATGACCCCCCACTGTTAGCTTACACAACATTCTATAAATAGGACCCTGTGAGCAAGACTTCACTTCATTCGACCAAATGTTGACCTATTTCATGGTCTTGATGTTGGCAATGGTCGGTCCTGGTGGACAGTTTGTTTCATTTGAAATAAAAGGATGAAGGATGAAAGTTTTGGCTTTGTTTTAATGATACTGAGTTTTGGTTGGCTGCATTTCCTCTATAGCCTTTTCCTGGCATGACATGGATGCAAAAGTCACACTCTATTGAAAGTCCAAGAAAGTTTTAACACAGCTCATTTGAGCAAATCATTTGCCATGAACAAGGCTCTATCTCATCATCTGTAATCAGAAGTAAGAACTGTAGTAAGAACTGTAGTATTTTCACATGATAGAGGAAATTGCACATCTAGTGTGTCATTTGTTTGTGGTGATTTTCAGCTACAGTGGAACAGCAGTGGGTTAATGGTCAGAGTTGTGTTGCATCAAGTCCCGTTTGACACTGTTGCAGAGATTTAAGTCAAGTGAAATTATCTTTCACAAGAGAGCATGGAGCTAAACTCTGGAAAATATTTCTGACTAGAATATTCATGAGTGCAGCTGCAATATTAAAGGCACTTTTTGTTTTTATTACTACATGAAAGACTGGTACCTGCAAGATCCTGAAAAAGAAGCTGCACCCCTCTCCAAACAAATTTGATTGATTTGTTTCAAACTCTTTGATTAAATAAGTCCTCCCTTATTATTTTTTACGTCCTTCAGAGTGGAGTATCACAGAACAAAGTATACATTGTTTGCAGAGTTGCCAGTAGCGTTTTACCCAAACAGCTTTCATTTCAAGTTACTTAAGCCCTCAGTTTCTCACTAGAGAGACCATCACTGATTTTTGTGCACTACACTGATTAAAAGCCTTATGGGTAAGGGCTGTTTACAGCAGCAGACTTTCTGAAAGCCTTCAGTTCATTAGCGGTGGTGCCAAATTTAAGTCCTCTTTAAAGAGCTGATTGAGAAGCAGGTGGTCAATAATGTGATCATACAAACAGATGTTTGAGTAACAGGCTCCAATCTGTTTACTTTAGTTTTAATTTTGGTGTAATTTTTTAATTTCCATCCAGAATGATGCTGTCTCATCATGTTTTTTCTTTCCCTCTTGGGCACTGCACAGCATCACACACATTTATTATGATTTATGTCTGGGCCTGTGGTCATGAACTTACTGTTGCTGTTCAGATGCCTCCTGGTGAATCTTTGGGTCACTTTTTTTCCACTTTGTCTCAACTACTTTCACATTAGCCACCCAAGTATTGTTCATAACACATACTTCAGCAGATTTGGTTCCCAGGAATTACAAACACAAGACAAAGAGTAAACATTTGTTCTCTCCATTTACTCTCCCTTCACTTTGGCTGAGGTTTCTTCTCTGACACATTAATGGACATTGAGGCATTTGAAACCCACATTCAGAAGAGAGGAAATTGTGCTCACATGAAGATTATTAATAGTTATTGCTATAATTTGCCAACTGTCAGCAGACCAGGTCCAGGTTTTGTTGGCCTGCAAGGTTGGTAATGTGTCTTGCAGTTGCTAGTGAGTGATGCTAGAAGAGGACATGTGCTATTTAGGTATATTTGGTATGGAAAGCCAGTTTTATGCCAGTCAGCACGTTTTTATCAGTGAAGAAATCACAGCAAATACTGAACTACTGAGCAAAAAAAACCAAACAAACAGAAATACTGAATTATCTATGTTTGCGTATGTGTTTATGCATTCGTAAGTGGCAAGCTGTTTGATTTAGGTGGTAAATTAATTGAGTCTCAGGCAGGGAGTATTAGGCACAAATAGGCTTGATGAATAACATTTGTATTTTATTGATCTAGCATCAAACCTGAGATCTGAGTTCATATCCACTCACACAAATTTCCTGCTGTGTTTTAATTAGATCTTTCACGTTTAAAGGTTTCATAAGAGCTAAAACACATAAAAGATTTAAAAAATAAAGAGTTCCCACCTGAGTACCTCATTGGGCTCTACAGCTGCTCTTCTGTAGAAAGTGTCTTAAAAACCGAGACTTTAAAAGTGAGCCATTCTTACCTCCCCCGCAAGCAAGCCAAATATCATCCTCTGGTATTTCTTGAGCAGATGAAGTGATACAGATAAAAGTATTCTCTTTGTCAGACTCCACAGAGAAAGCTGTGCCGAGTCTGCAAGGACTGAACCGGTTTGTATCCAGTGGTGTGAAGCCACCACAGATACGCATAAGAAAAGTGAATTTGAAATGCTTTATGCTCCTTTTGTTCAGAAAAAGAATTAGAAATGCTCTCCCCTCCATCCTGCCGTTGAAGTGTCCTGAAGCAGACAGCAGTCCTCCATATGAGACATTCAGCAGGCCTTATCAGAGGCCTGTGAGCGAATATAACATTGTGAATGCTGAGGAGCATGGCCTCACTGATGCACCACTCAAAGAAAATGAAATCTCCACGTTCCTCTGTATGAAGTATTTCCCTATGTGGTTGTGAGTGGAAGAGATGTTTACCAAGCGAGAACCTTATTCTTCTCACATGTTCTTTATCTTTCTGTGCAGGGTACAAACTAATTGGAAGCCATTCAGGAGTGAAGCTTTGTCGGTGGACCAAGGTAATCGAATTTTCTCTTCTAAATAGCGCATTAGATTGTTTGAGTTCAAAGTGAATGCATGAAATGTATTAAAGGTGTTGTTTCTGTTGGTTAGTCTATGTTGCGGGGGAGAGGAGGCTGTTATAAGCACACCTTCTATGGCATTGAGTCCCACCGGTGCATGGAAACTACACCCAGCCTTGCCTGTGCTAACAAGTGTGTCTTCTGTTGGAGGTATGTACCTGACAAATAAAGCCACTGCATTGTTCAGGTATTAAAAGGTCCGATGCACGGCCAGCGCTGCCACTAGATGTCACACTAGTCTCTAGTGTGACATCTAACAAATGCTTCATAAGCCACACCTTCCGTCTTTTCACATTCTCAGTCAGAAAGGTGTTTACGAAGCGAAAGCAGCCATTCAACACACAAGAGGCTCAACTGTATAAAGTTGCAGTGTACACAATAGCCAACAAAAAACAGTCCAGCCAAAGCTATCAGCCCGTAGCATTATCGTCCTATGCTCTACAGTAGTACCGATAGTTAGCCAATTAGCAATAGCAATTTTTTTTTTTTAACAGGGACAATGCTCAATACATATATTGTGCCAAATTTAGCTGTAAGCTAATTTTCATCTGCAGTCCCTGGGCACAGACAACGGTAAACAACATGAGAGCAAGGCAGGCGTTGGAAAAAACTTCCAAAAAAAAGTTACGTCCATACATGTTATCCTTATAATCCAAAATCTGAGATTCTACATAGAAAAATGAGAGGAATAGCTAGTTAAGATACATATATTACAATTTCATATCCTACCATACATTTCATTGCTGATCAAACATTGACAATCATTCATGCACACAGGTCTGGCGCACGCCCACGCCCACACCCACACCCATACCCATACCCATACTCGTACCCCCACACCCACACACACACACACACACTCAATGCCACTTCATAAATGCATTAGAACTCTTAATCTAATAGGTGCAGGTGCATTTGGCAACCACATTGGTGATATCAGTAACAGCAGGCTAGCTAGTGTTATCACAGCTTCTGTAGTGTCACAAAGAGCTCTCCATCTCAGTAAAGGGTTAATTGGACAAGGGCTGATTCCATGGTTGGATTGGGTCAAAAATTCAGCCCTGGGCTCAGTGGCTGCAGCAGCATGAATGACTGTGATGGAGTAAATAGAAACTCTTAAAAACTGCGCACAGTGGCCGCAGCAGCATGAATGACTATGATGGAGTAAATAGAAACTCTTAAAAACTGCGCACTGTGATGAAACTCTTAAAAACTGCGACCAGGACTTCAGCCAGTACTCACCACCTTCTGTCTTCTGTTGAAAACAGTGGAGGTCACTTTAACCGTCTCGTGAAACTCAGATTGGAGCACGTTCAGAGGTGTGATTTTGCTCCCTGCTCAGAATGCTGTTACTTCACGATACATCTTTACATAAAAAATGCAATAACACTACAGCTGCTGTATTATTGTTTTAACCACCCTTTTAGAGAACACTTATGTTATGTTGTCACTATATAGAGAATCTGTTTTTATACTATTTTGGGGATGATTTCCTGTGTCTTTAGTTTCTTCCTTGTTCAAAACCGACTTGTTAACCTCAGTAGTCAAGACCACTCCTTGTCATTAAACAGTAATCTTACTGTGGCAAACAAGTTAATGATTTATGTGCAGAAGAAGACTAATGGCAAGCATAACTGTGAAGCCTAAAGGTAGACACTGATTCATGATGACACTGGCGAGAGACCAGGCCTTCTGCTCCCCTCAAGTTCCTTTTTGAAAAGGCAACTGTGTTGAGCAGTGAAAGGTCGCTGTCAGAATGTGCTACTGTGGTGAACTGCTTTCCTGTCACCACATATATGCCAGTCTCATCTTAAGGCAGCTATGTGGGATGACGGCAAGTAAGCAATTTCAGGGCACAGCTGTATTGTTGCAGCTGCCCTCGCCATCTACCTCAGTGTCATAACAGGTGGGATTAGATTTGATGGAAAAGGCTGGTATGTGTGGTGAGAGTGTGTGCATATGCATGCAACAGACTGTCTGATGCAACAGACTGCGATGTCTCGGGATTCGTTGTTGCATCTATACATCACACTTGGTGAGAAGGTGTCATTAACGCCTGCAGGAGGTACAGTTTTTACAGTAGATCAACATAATTCATCTTCAGTTTGAGATTAAACTAATATGGATTTTACCTCACAAGAACGATGCTCCTCTAAAAAATGTATTTGACTGTCATTTGTGTTAATCTAATGTCCTAAATCTGTCTAGGAGCTGTACTGGATGTCAGCTGACACTTAATGCTTCAGCGGTGAAGAAGTGGAATAGTAGCATTTCTGACTGGCTGAGTGGTTACAGTATGTCTGCTCCTCTTCCTTATCTGCTGGTATCTGTCTGCCCCACTAACAGACATCACACCAACCCTGTGGGCACAGAGTGGCGCTGGAAGATGGACCCTGCGGAAAAAATCCTGCAGGACGCTCTAGAGAAGCACCAGAGCATGATTCGACAGTTCAGAGGTCGGTACTTCACCAGGTGACACATGCAAACGCGTGTGTTCGCTCCTGTTCCATGTCTTTGTGTAACTAAGTTTCTCCAGCACCATGTCTGGCTATTTGTTTTTGTATCCATCAGTTACCGTCCTGAGTGCAACAACACAGGCACAGCAGCACACACAACACAACATGTTTGTTATGCACACTGTCTGCTTCAGCTTACTGATAACGACCTCTTGTAACCCTTTGTGTAATGAAGCAAAGTGAAGTGCAAAATGCTGATGGTTTGTCTGCTGTTTCATCACACCCTTATTATAGTATCTCATCAATCACTTCTCAACACATACACACACGTACACACACATAATTTAATTTCCCCATCTGGCACATTCACAGCATCTTGCTTGTCACAACTTCACTCTCTTTATTTGCCCAAAACTTATCAACATATGTGCTCTATGTAATGATTTGTAATAGAGAATTAACCCTGTCTGTGCCTACATTTTTGGGCCCCATTTCTACTACTTGTACTAACAGTACTGGCTCGTTGGACTTATTTTTCTGGCTGCTTGCAGCATTGGCTGAAGATGACTGTTCGAATGCCCAAAGCTCAGTCAAAACAGAATTTAGTGATCATCCTGTGAGTATCTGCAGAGCAGATTATTTTTGAGAAATGTTGTCAAAATGAAACATTTATTAAAGCAAACAGAGACTCGAGTCAAGGATCTAAAACAAAATTTTCACCTGATCAAAATTTGTACTTAAACAGCAGCTACAGCATTAACTGTACATTATTCTTTTAAATGAATCCGATGGTAATGTTTTTAACCAAGCAACTAATTTTTTGATCTATAACATGACACCATATAAAGACAGCAGAGTTTCTCACAAAGACATTTAAGTTATGTCTGACTATCAATTCAAAAAGCCAAAGATGTAAATATATCTTATATAAAACGTAAAAAGCCAACATGCTCTTTTATTGTTTGATCCTTCAAACTAACAGTCAGATGGCTGCGTCCCTAACCTCAAAGCCACTGCTGATCCCATTATAAAACAGTAAAACTATTGTACTTGGCAAACGATACAGATATCAGTGTCAAATACTAAAAACTTCTGAGACGTATCCTCTTCTAAGGCCCACTTTATAGGTAATATCATTCACAGAGCAGCCATTCATAATGTATTACAATGCAGGTCATTATTGAAAATGTAATTTCCTGATGTGATTATAATGGAACAATGGTGCACATAAGGTTATGTTGACAAAAAACTGGTCTCAATTTCGATTAGAATGGAAAAACCACATTTGTCACTAAAAGGATTACAGTTGTGATGCTATGCACAGAAATTAAAAAGTGCATTTTCAAATGCTTGTACAAAACAAATCTTTGCAATCTTAATTACAAGCATACTAGAGCAAAAACAGTCCTAAATGGCCATTATCATCTCTAATTTTCTTTCCAGTTGCACTATAAAATCAAATTAGACAGCCCTCAACTCCATTTACCATCGACTGTGATACATTTTACAAGGTCTTGCCCAATAAACTATCCAGACAATGCTGCTGAAAACTCCTTGTGTGGTTAAACAGATTGATTTCTGCCTTGACCACCTGATAATCTGTCTGAAAGGTCTCTTCAAATAGCAGTTTCAAATGTCATGTGACTGTTTATAATTAAACGTTTTAGTCACCCTTTAAATGTAAAAAAAATATGCAGTTTATTACCCTACCAGTTGTCACACATGTTTTGTTTGTCAGGCTCTTCTCCCTGTAAAAGATTTTGTGTGATGTGATATTGATGACTAAAACGAGGAACAAATATGTGCATCTCACGACTGACTGTAGGAATCCAGCCAGTCCAGCCCACTGACTATCTTGGGTCATTCAATGGAGTGCCTTAACCAGTGATCTTGTTTTTTATACCCAAACAGTATCCTCCTTCAAGTGATTTAAAGGTCCCCTATAGTATAAAGGTAGATGTCCATGTGTAGTGTGATAATAGTTGGGGTCTGGGTTCTATATTAGCCTCAGTCCACAGAGGAAGGCCTTCATTCAGAAACTCAGCCTTAAAATGACCCACTAGGACTTCTGTAACTTTATGATGTCACAAGAAATCAGTCACCAAACCCCGCCCACCTGCACCCACCATTCAAGCTTGCAGGATTTGGTTTCTCTGTATGTTTTAGCTGAAATCTGATTGATTACATTACTTCAAACACACTTCAAATAAAACTCTGGTCGCTTGTAGTTAACACTCTTAGGGAGCATTTCAAAATGTAAGCAAGCGGTTTTAAGCTTTTTTAGTGAGACGCTGAGTTTGGTTTCAGATATTTGGATACCCCTTCATAGAGGCCCTGTTGTGCCTTGTTGAGCTTTTGACTGGTAGTCTATTTTTTCATTTTATGCATACATACATTAATGAATTTAGCGTTCATCTGTTTGAAGTGTTCCTGCAACAGTGTGAGGAGCTCTAGGCGTTTTGATCAATTTTTATGTGAGCCCGCTTTCTGCCACTGTGTAGAACATTTGCATATCAGGAGGAGGCTTGGTGATGTTTTAAGTTTCTCAGCAAAGTCAAAGCCTGAATTAAATATTTTGTCGCGTCATTTTCTGATCTACAACAACACAGCACTTTTAGAATGCATGACTCACTCTTGACTGTTCCTCTGTGCTGCACTTTTTGTCCAAGCACCCATCTACTTGTTTAATTTTACTAACTGAATTTATTGAGCCGTTCCACTGGGAAGTGTTGAGTGTGTTTCTTAAATTACACTCATACACAATAAGCCGTTACTAGGGAGAAGTAATCTGCAAATCGGAGGGCGATGATTTGTTGACCTTCCTCTATGTGTGTCGGTATCATATCAAAGAGAGGCAGGTCAAGTCCAGAGGAAATCCAATGGAATAACTGTCATTTCTTGAATCAAAGCCATGGCCTCTGTTTCAGTAACCATTATTACACATTCTGTTGTAAGGTCCTATGTCCCAGCTGATAGACTTAATTCTATCTGAGTGATCGACTTGATCCCGCTTCACCCCCAAGAGAGCAAACCATGTTAGGATTTAATGGAATTTCACATTACTAAACCGTACAATACATACATTTAATGAGATTTCAGACACTTACGCACACACGCTTCATCGTCCTCAGCTTGCTTTTATGAACAGTGGGATGTCTCCTGGGGGACAGCTTGGTTTTTGATGCCTTCGCTTCTGTTGTGAGATGTAATTTGTCCTTGAAAGGCAGCACAGTCACAGTTGCTTTTTGTGGTTCAACCATCGAGAATGTTGCACTTATCAATAATTCATAGACGGTTTTATAAAGCATATAAAGGCAACAGTCCAAAGTTTGATTCAATTAAGATTCACTGCATGTACTCTAAATTAAATGGCATCTGCTGTATCTTCGGCAACATAACATTAAATCCCCATTTATTCACCTCTTATGAATAATAAGTTGTTGTCTTTTTTACATGATAATCTTAAATGTTAATAGCAATAGTCTGTTAAACTTTACAGCAATCATTCCTCGTACCTTTGTCCTTGTACTTACCCTTCTCATTAGAACCAAAGCTGAGCACACTTTTACAGCATCCTGGTTTCTGTATGCGAGAGGTCAAGACCACCTAGTGAAAAGAGGGAGAGAGTGGTAGAGAGATAAACTAGGCTCTGGGCAGGACTCCCAAAGCTCAATCTTGATATACTGTCTCTTCTCCTCCTTCCCCTCCCATCCCCTCTTTATTTTTCATGAGCAGCAAACCTCTCTCATCTTTTCTATTTGCTTGTGTGTAATGACTGAGTTTGACCTTAGTTTTAACTTTCCAGGGGTTGTTCTCTGATTTATGCCTCTGCATGTGAGGACCGCCATTTAATTGTTGGGAGACAAAGATGAACTTGGAGGTGAAATTGAATTCAAAACTATCATCTACTCAGCCACTGACCTCTCTCCCCTCAGGTGTTCCTGGAGTGAAGCCAGAGCGATACGAGGAGGGCTTGGCAGTCAAACACTGTGCCCTCTCCCTGGTGGGCGAACCGATCATGTACCCCGAAATCAACACCTTCCTCCGCCTCCTCCACTCCCACCAGATCTCCAGTTTCCTGGTCACCAATGCACAGTTCCCACAGGAAATCAGGTAGGAAAAAAATGGACATGCAAACCATGTTTCTGGAGGGTTCATGTTTCTCTCTCACTCTCAAAATAAGCATTTGAATCAATTTATTTGGATCATTTTTTTGTAGTACATTTTTGTCCCCTGTTTTCACAGGCCTTTCTCTTTGAAGTCTGGGCGGATGAATTTGAAAGTGAATAGCCTGAGTTTGTCTTAGCAGTCACATTGTCGCCTGGCAGGATGGATCAAAGGCTCAGTCTCTGCAACTATAAGTGCTTGGTGTCCTTTAACAAGGAGGGGACCAGTTTGTGTGCTTTGAGCAACACAAACAAAACTCCATTAACGTCAGTTTTGTTTGGTGGAAAAAACTTGGCACATCAAATCAAACTGTTTACATTCGATGAAACCAAGGACATATGAGATGTCTTCTCTGTAATTTGGATGAACTTTAAACTAGTATGTCTCAATTTTTTTTTGAGGCCAAGGTCTACGTAACCACTAAAAGAAAACTTGGGGACCACCTAACTCCACAAAACCAATAGGGTACACTATTTTATTAGTAGAAAAGTGACCAGATTTGCATAGTTCCCCTTTAACGTAACTTTATTTCCAAAAGATCAACACTTATTATACTGACATTTTGGGATGTTTTATTTCATTGAAACAGATGTTCAGTAAAATTAACTACCTTACCTTGGGACAATTACTGACACAAAACTGTACCCAGGAAAAACTGTGCTATTGCTGAACCGATTTGTCTTTCTCTCTGGCGTCATAGACATCTAGTCATCCTTAAAGAGCAGGGATTCTCTAACTCAGATTGTTAAATGGTCCTGTAAGCTAGCTGTTGAGTCACAGCTTAACCCATCATCCCTGTACAACTAAGACTTAAAGGATAGTTTCTCCTTCTAGGGTGACGGTTCATTGTCCCAAAGTGCTGAATAAAACAGTATAAAGAGAGAAGCAGTCATATAAATAAGATAAAATAAACTTTATTCATCCCCGGAGGGAAATTCATCTTGGGCAGGTAGTGCAAAATAACTGCAAGGCAGAGTCATAGTTACACAAGTAGACAACCATCCAACGCACCACACATGACCTAATCTGACCTGACCTGCTCTGCCCTCTACACCTGGAAATAATCATTGACTTATGATGGCTAAACATTATATTAATAATGTTTCCAGCTGTTTGTCCCGCTTTCCGTCGGTGCCCTTATGTCTCGAGATACCACTCTGTCTTGAGGCCTTGTCATGAAGACACACAGTGACATATGTGATATATGGGCTAACCAGCCTGTCAGAGGCTGACTTATCATACACTCATCGAGCAGGTTGAAGGCAAGGACAGCAGGCATCAGTCATATTTTTTTGTCCTGTCTGCCGGAGCCACCTGGCTGGCAATGAGCTGCTCCAGTTGACTGAGTCTCTCTCTCAGCACTGCCTTGAAAACGGAAACTTCTTGAACTCAATTTCCTGACTTTCTGTCTCATTACTCATTCAGCTAATTGGTTATTTTTGTGTCTTTACATAATTGCCTCTCTTGTACCACAGATACTTTATCTCAATCTAAAGTGCTTTCATTTCAGTTCAGTGTGAATCTTTTACAGTTTTCTTTTTCCTGTTTACTACTCGGCCGCATTCTCCTCCCTCACAGATTGTGCTAGAGTGCAGATACACACAAATAGATTAATGCTTTTACTTATTTATTGTCATGAAAGACAGATGTGCACATTAGTCTTTCAAAACTTCCTGGTGCCTTCCTTCCATCTGTCTATATGGTGAGTCTAAACCATGTAGCACAAAGTGTGTTTGACTTGTTGTTGAATAATGTCATTGAAGCTCATTCATGCTTCTGACAGAAATTCTCATGCTTTGTGATAGGTATGTAAATGTTTGATTACACTTGGTGAGACTTTTTTTTTATCAGTGCCTCAAGGGTTTGTGCTACATGTCTCATCGGACACTTTCTTACTCAGACTAGAATGTTCTTTTCCTCATTTCTTCTCCTCCATATTTTCTGTAATTTCCAGGAGCCTGGTGCCAGTTACCCAGTTGTATGTGAGTGTGGACGCGAGTACCAAAGACAGTCTGAAAAAGATTGACCGGCCGCTTTTCAAGGACTTCTGGCCACGCTTCCTGGACAGCCTCAAGGCCCTGGGAGAGAAGGTAAGCTGTCCACTGAGCAAGGTTTAGTTTAGAGTCAGGAAGTTAACAAAGTGAGCTTGTGAACCAGAGATTGAACTGTATTCTGCTTTAAAGTGAGGCGCAATTCAAAGTGACTTGAATGAAAAAAGTATGAGTGCAGCGCAGTAAGTTAAAACTACATTGCTGACATCTGAAGTCATAGATGCAACCTCCAAGACACTAAGGTTTCTGAAGGGTGGTGTCGAGGCGCAGAGTTTCATCTTGACAGCGCCTGACTCCACTAAACTCCTGACTCATCCAAAAATGGACAAAGAGGGTGAGACATGTGTTTAGCTGAGACCTTGGTGCATGTCACTTTGTGGCAAATATACATACACCCACCTTTCACTCCCTCAATTATGCAGGACTTTGAGAATAATATTTCAAAGCTGAGAGTTTGAAAGATCTTAGATCTTTTTTGGTTTGATATTTCAATGTTAAACATATTTGCGATGATAATAGGCACTTTGGCTGCATAACAGTAAAATAACAGTAATGAAGGTTGTCCCAGATTTACAATATATGCAATTAAAGTAACTTGAGCATCAATGAAAGTAAGACTTTTGTTATTGTTGCACGGCCAATAAAACTCTCACTACTGTGCTCTCCCATCTTAGAATAGCTTGTTATTACCCCAAGCTGAATCAAGTCAATTTAATTGTCTCGGCTTAGTAAGTTTGCATCACGAGTACACAAATTGCACTGAATGACTGGAATATTTTCTGAATGTGTAATTAGAAGTAGAACTAATTCTCCCTTGGAAATGTTAGCCTGCTTCATTACTTGTATTAATTTCCTAACTGGTTAGTTTCCTGTTTGCGCTGAATTATCATCCAAATGGGCGTACTTGAAAGAGGAAAGCTTTCTAATGTGTTGTTTCAGGAAATATGTCTGACTCCGTGATTGCTGTCAGTGAAATATCAGTTCGCAATTGATATTTCGCTGGATGTATCAGCCATAAATGGGAAGCATTATCTTGATGTTTTATGGATTTTCTGCACTAAATGGCCAGTCTCAGTTTCATGCTCTCCTAGAGCAAAGTTCAGGCCTTTGCCAGGCAGGGACTTGACTTGAGAAATTGCATATATGGTTGTTGATAAGCAGGTGAGGGATGATCCTCACCACCACAGTAACTTATGAAGTGTCCTTTGTTCTGATGAAAGCAAACAAAAAAAAAAGGCAGTTACTGTTCATTCATTTTTTTCTCTGCATCTCTGGATTTGGGGGAATGTTACTGATAATATTACACCTATGAATAGAAAAGAAATTTATGTTCCTATCCACTTGGCCTGTCTCACCTCAAAAACAATCTCTTATCTCCAGCTCTGTGGCAGATTGTTGGATGTGCCCAGTTCTTACCCACTGTTAGACTCATCTTTTTTTAGTGAGTGAATCAGAGCAGCTCATGAAAGCTGCAACCCTGATTGAGTCTTCACAGATTGAGCTGTGGTGTGTGTTTACCAAACTCCATTACGATTTCATACCAATAAATTGCGAAGATACCAATAAATGAGAGGGACCACTTCACCACTTTACTCGAGTGGAAAACGGTGGCTTTTCACTGATTCTTGAAACTTGTAAGATCTTGGTTTCATCGGCATTGATAATGCCACTGCTACCACTACGAGAATGAAAACGTCCAAGGGTGTACACGGCTATTAATTGTGGGATCTGTGTCCACAGATACCACCGCAGGTGTTGAAAAAAGTGCATTCAATAACCCTGCAGTCCTTTTCATCATTTGTGGGTAGAGGTAAAGTCCATTATTGCAGCCTGTGTCCAGCCACTACTCCACTTTTGTAAATCGATTCTTTCTGTTCCTGTCTTTCCTAATACGCTAAAGTGAGGGAAAGAACGGCACTTACGTAACCCACCAGACGACCTTGAGAAGGATGTGGACTGTGAAGTCTTTTAGGGGGAGCATCGGTTACACCTATCTGTAATGGGTCCACTTACTCTTGTTTAATGCTTTAGCAAACAACGAACAAATTTATCACCACTCAACTTGAGAGGGATGGTGACCGCACAACTCGAGGCAAATCGCAGGCGACGGATCATTGCTCTTTAATTGTGTCCAGATCACCATTTTCACCACACGCCAAAAAGCAAATATCAGTGTGAGGTAACTGCAGGGGTGGTGGGCATAATACCAAGAGTAACTTGGAGCTTAATGAATCGTACAGCTTTGCAATAAACACTCGCCGCTGTTCGATTCTGTCATGTCATTTTTACGCTCATTACGATAAAGCAGCCTTTTTCAAAGTGTGGCCTGTTAACCACCAGTGATCTGCAGGTGACCCCTTGTGGTCTGCGAGTAATTTAGTTCAAATATCATATTTTAAAAGTATTTTTTTTTCGGGAAGTCTACCAATGTATGGTATATGAGTTGTTTTCAGTGTTAAAACAATTTGTGTAAATTCTTATTCAAATGTTATCATGGGCCGGAGATTTTAGTCTGAATTAATTAATAGAAAATCAAATGAAACCAGCAACATAGCGGACACGCACAATATTTTGAATGTTCTGTCTTTTTTTTCTCTTTTTCTTTTTTTTAAGTATATTTTTGGGCTTTTTCGCCTTTAATTGATAGTATATTCGAGAGTGAGACAGGAAATGGGAGGCAGAGAGAGAGGTATGACGTGCAGCAAAGGGCCACCTGAGTCGGGATTTGATACAGGGCCGGCTGCAGAGAGGACTATAGTCTCTATGGGGCGCCTGCTCTACCAACTGGGTAAACGACGCCCGAATGTTCTGTCTTAAAGCAACATTTGCATAACAAAGTTTTATGACTATGTTTTGTGCATCCAAGCATACGTGGTTATAAAACATTAACTCATATTGCAGCAGAGGGGCTACATGTACTTGTGTGTGTGCATGTGTCCACTTTACTGTGACAGTATGGCTTGTCTGTGTGCAACTTCCCAGTTTCCAAAAATAAACTCTCTGTTCACATCACCTCCCGTCTGCCTTTCACAACTCCATATTCCCAAGTCTTCATTTCATGGTGGGCTCTATATCTCCATCCTTCCTAAGCGCTTATCCCTTTCTGTTCTGCTTTTGACAGCTCTCCTCCACCTGGCCTCTGTGCCAGTGCACTGTGGGGCTGATAGAGTTGTTCTTCACCATCGGATTTGGAATAGAGGCAGCTTGAAATACCTCACCTCCCTGCTTCCTGGCCAATTATCTCCTACCCTACTGGGCTGAAAGGACCTAGTGTTATAGATAACCTTCCAAAGAGAGAGGGAGAGAGAACAAATCAGGGAAAGAATATGCTCCCTTCTTCCATTGTCATTTACTGGTGTCTTTGTGTTATTCATTTCTCATGGCCTCTGTCCTCACCATTCCCCTTCTTTCGTCTCTTCCACTTGTCTTTTCTTGTCTGTCTTCCTCTCCATCACATCCTCAATAATCCTCTTTCTCCTTCTGTATAGCCACAACAATAGCCTGAATCTACACCATTGAACTGCAAGCACGGTTTTTTTCTGCCCTTTTATTTGCCCCAGGAAGAGGTAGCTGAGCACATTTAAGAGAGATGGCAAGACTTGGCCTTGATCCCGATCCAAATCTGTATATATTATTATTGAGAAAATAAAGTCTAGGGTCCCATAATATTTGTCACTG
This sequence comes from Selene dorsalis, assembly GCA_900303245.1. NCBI lineage: Eukaryota > Metazoa > Chordata > Actinopteri > Carangiformes > Carangidae > Selene > Selene dorsalis. The sequence continues at coordinate 71,003 of OMNW01026022.1, forward strand.
TGGCTCTATTGTGGCAGTAAGGAGGATGAGATTATTTGGAAAGAAAAACTTAACTTCAGTTGCAGTTTTCAACTCTAAAAGCAGAACTTTATAGGGGGGTGCACATTTTTTTTCCCAATCAGGGTCTGTAAACCCCTCTCAGGTGGTTTGCTTGTACATTCTCACTTAAATAATGGCTGACAGTTGCTCTACATATATTTTTGTAGCCATCAGTTCCCTCCATGTTCGCTCACTTAGACTGCTGTGTGCTGAGTTCCTGTATTCTGTATTCTTTGGATGCACAATGAAACATCATTAACAGCTTGTGTACCTGGAGTACACAAAGTATTGGAAGTAGAAATTGGAAAAGGTGTTGTATGGTAGATGCTACTTGACCGGCTTAGGAACACTGAACATATGCAGTTTTGCTGTCAGATCATTAATAAACACACGAACCTTCCCCAGACTGCTCTGTTATTATTCACAAAGAAAGTAGGTGGTCGACAGGACAACTGCGCACTTCTGTGTTGCTGCCGGTGGAGGACAGATGTTTGTAGAAACAAACTGCCATGATATATAAAAACAACAAGAGTATAATTAGAGAAATTTTAGTTTGGACTTTAAATAATTAAAGAACGTAACCAAAGTGAGCAAAATTCTCCCTAGGCAACAACAAGTGATTTAATACTAATGTATGCCATAGGAAAGTGACATGTTTGTCTTTGCTGATGAGATGAAATCAGTAATGTTTATCTCAGAGGTCAAACTGACATTTTTACTTAGTTTGAGCTTTAATCAGTTGAGTTATGTGAGTTTTGTTTATAGTTGAGATGATCATTGGAGCATCTTATTTATGCCAGCATACAGTGCTATAACACCTAATCTAATTCTGGTTTATAACAGTAGCCAAGAAATTGTGTGAATTCAATTACAAAATTAAGATGGTTTACATTTTCTCATAATATCTAAACAGATATGTCACAGAAAGTGTTGCTGTCTCAGAGTCTTTTTTAGCAGTGTCAAACAAAAAGTAGACCTGTAACGCATTAAATATGTGACATATTGCTATTACAGCAGTACCATGGACATGCCCTCACTGACCTCATCATTCCCCTCTGTGTCCATCCAGAGACAGAGGACGGTGTATAGATTAACGCTGGTGAAGTCCTGGAACGTGGAGGAAATGCAGGCCTATTCAGAGCTCATTGCCCTGGGCCAGCCGGACTTCATAGAAGTTAAGGTAGGTTTCAACATGTGCATTTATCCGCTTGTTATTCCCTCTTCACTTCTCAGTTATTTTTTAGTTTGTTGTCGCAGTGTAGTAATCTTCACCGTCTTTGCGTCTGGTTTCTGTTTTTGTATCTCTCTGTCTGACTCACTGTTTTATTTATCTGTGCTGTGCTTTGATGTGTGTCTGGAGTTAACCCTCCCAAAATCAAAGCTTGTCACATTTGCTCCTTCTTTAATGAGTTTTCTAAAAGCAAATGAGCATGTTACACTGGCTGCCAGGCCGGTTGCTACTGTAGTAATTCCTGTAAACGAAATCTTAAAACAAAGATATGACCTGCCACATACACATCATGTGACCTTTCAGTATGCAGGTACAGTAGTATCTCTGTATATTTGTCTTGTGGCAGCTGAAAGTAAACAAGTACTGTTAAAAGTCATTATCTTGATTTAGAATTCGCATAAATATATCCAAAGAAAGGAAATCATCGTCTTCCTTGCTTGTCTCTAGGACTGGTTTTAATATTGTGACCAATCTGTGTATTTTTCTGCCTGAGTGAAGCAATGTAGCCCTTGAAAAATGATTGAAACTAAAAAAGAAGTCACAAATCAAATCACTAATGATCACAAAAATGGGCTACAGATACTGTGTACACCTTGTTACGCCGCAACAATAAAACCAGGCACTTGTTTTAATGTTATCGTTTATCAGTTTATGCATTATGTGAACACGCTGAACAAACAATGATATTTATACTCGAAATTTAATGCTGCTCAAGTACATAATGTCATTTTTGTTTTATTTAGGAATATAAAACCACAATAAATGGCACCTTTTACGATGTAAGAGCTTCAGGGTCTTTTGTGAGTTTTGGGGTCTTTATTGGTGAGGGACTTAGTTTTTGAGTCTTTGAGCTTTTTAATTGTTGAGTGAATTTTTTGTACCCCTACTCAAGGGCAACCTACCTACACCTACAGAAAAAGCACCCACACTGCTGTTATTCTGGCACCCTGTGGATTTTATGTAACCTGAATCTGTGACCATATGTAAGTCACTGGATAAGTGGGATAATTAACTGGAACTGTAGGTTGCATATACCACTGACCATACCACTGACCTTATCCGGTCATTTGGCGGAGAAGATATTAATAGTATGGTGAGGGAGCTACTGGTGGCATCAGCGGCACAAGCAGTTGCAGTAGTAACAGTTGCTAGCAGGTTTTTCTGCCTGATTGTAAGAATTCCAAATTCACTGAGATGTTCAACAAGCCTCCTTTTATTTATTTATATCTCTCATCAAATGTGTTGCGCATTTAATCCAGGGTTCACAACCTGCCATTTTCTCTTTGAGAGGCAAAAAGGTTTTTGAGGATTTAGAGGACATGATAGCTGCACAAGAAAACGGCAGAACTGGTAGGGCGCGTGAAAACAGCGGATCAGAATCATCCATAGCAGCAACTGTGTAAAAAAAAGGCTCGGTCTATTTTCACTTCTACTTGCCCCTCACACATGAGTAATTTACCTGTTTGTGTGTTGCATGAAATAGATTCCCTAAGAACACACAAAAAATGCAGTTTAAGCACCTGCACTGTGCAGTGGCTATGTGACAATGTCTGCCTCTCTGCCTGGTGTGACTGCTGCATTGTATGGTTTCACTGTTTCAATCTGTTCTGTGTCACACATCTCCTCATGCTGGAGTAAGATTATTAATTTGTTTGTGACGGGGCTAACATGGTTTTTCATTTACAGTGAGCTCGTCTAAATTCGCTGTGAGCATCAAGGGACTCAGTCGTGTGTTTCTTATACAGTAGCTGCTGAGCCTGATATATGTACTGTATGGGCTGCCTTTGTTCAGGATATTGTTCTTTATTATTGTATATAATGCACTTTTAAAATCCTCATGTTTTCAGTTTCTCCATCCCATTCCATCCCCAATCTCCTCACATTTTGTACAGCTGGACACAATGGGAAGAACTGATTGGATTTTGGAGGTCAAAGGTCACTGTGACCTGAGATAACACACTCCATCGATGCAGCGATGGCATTTGTATCCATTGTATTCACTTTGGCATTATGATGTTCTGTATACAATAGTAATTCTAGTTAGTTTATGTTGCTTTTCAGCATAAAACACTGTGTCCACAGGGACGCAGACTATACCACAGTTCTTTGTTTTGATTATGTATTCTGCCTCCTTAGAGTAAACTGTAGAGGAATCTGCTGTGTGATGCAGTTTCTCCTCTCTTTTTTTTAACCAGTGCCTAGACGCTGTTAAAATTAGGCCAGCACGATTAATCATCTTTACCTGAGATGGCAGAGATGAGAGAGAGGCCTGACTTTGGAAGTCAATCAACATGAAGGTTTAGTTGTATTCTATTTTCATTGCACTGCAGGGGTGCAAACTAATTGGTTTGAAAAGATGATCTGCTCAGTTCTCAGGCCTCCTCCCAACCCCCCCTTTTTCACATGAATATGCACACCTCCCCCATCCCCTTGTGCATGCCACTACACGTGCTCCCCGTCCTAAACTTCCTACTGTAAAGTCAAATGAACAAGTGAAAGGCTCCCCACACACAAAGTAAGCATATATGACGTACTTCTCTTCACATGGAGGTGCCACATGGGAATCCCTCCGCACACTCTCTCATTCATAATCCAGAGCACATCCCGTTCCTGTATTACCTGGCAATAGGGTACCACCAATGGCCAGTTACCACTGGGATCCCACTGCTCCCACTGCAGCTATACTCTCTTTAACCTTCATTTATCCAGGCTATGTTTACTGAGCTGTGTGGTCTTTTATAGTGGCAGCCTGTTCAGTTACATAGAATCACATCTGGGAACTGCCCAGCACAAGCACAATTGTACCTGTTGGCAAGCAGCAGATGGGAGCACAGGGAGGTCAAGTGGCCGACTCAAGGATGCTGCAACAGTGGGTAATGAGGGAGAGCAGTAAATGATACATGTGTGAGGTTCATATTATCAACCAGCGTTGGCCTACTTCAGTCACACATCTCGTCTTCATTAGTTGTTAACTGTGGTGATGTACACTTAACAGAAGTGTTTATATTTGTTAAGTTTATTAAATCGTAGGTTCTTGATGAACCATCTGTATAGTGGTATAAGATTTTATTCTGGTTAATACTAGAAACTCAGTAGAGAAATGCCATAACCCTACTGTAAGGATCACTACATTTATGTTGTTGTGTTTATCCTTTTAAGTATTTAAATAGGATATTTTTAACTTTCAAATACTGATGTCTGCACCCGAGAGATAGGATAGTATACTTTGTTCAACCCTCTGCCTTCCTGGCAAGGTACATTCTGTGCGGATATCCTGTAGCTCTAGATAACTTAACGAAGCATCACTTGGGCAGGACTGTCAAAGTGTACGAAAGCAGAAAAAACTTGTATGTTGTGTTGTCTGAGCTTGTCACTTTGAGTTCTGCAGTGGACGATGTGTCATCATCTCTTAAGTAAGACAGAAGGAGAATGAGAGTTATACCCAGTAGCAACTTGTCATCTCCTTTTCTGTGTTCTTCTCTTCTGGTGCTGCTTCCTGGTGCTGATGCTGCAGAAATAAGAGCACACCACCCACACCAGGTCTGGTTATGACCCAGCTTGTCATGAAAATGTGCAGGTGCATGCAAGTCTAGCAGTGACTGGAAGTAATAATGTTGTAGCGCTGAGCAGCCCATTGATTTAGTTGTGCAGATTAGGCACTGTAAAACTATCTGCAGGTTATCAGTTATCCAACTCTGCAGCACTGTAAACAGGAAGGAAGACCAGTGAAGATAAAACACACTCACCTCAAGCTAGTGATGCCCTCAGTTCAAACTGATACAAGACTAGATCAAGACCTAGTATGCAACTCCGCGAAGTATCGCCAGTGTGTGATACTGGATACAGGATATAGGATATAACTGTTGTGAAGTTGCTGTAAACAACTTTCATTTGGAACTGACTAAATCCCACTGAAGTTCACAGAGTTCACTATTATAAATGGAAAATCACCTAAATTATGTGAATGTGAATTCACCTTCACATTGAAGCTGCTCTAATTTAGGTGATTTTCCATTTATGATAGTGATTGAACACAAGACTCCATTACATTAACCAGCAGTTACCACCACTACTGCTGTTCTGCTGCTGCTATAATCCTGATTTTATAACCGGAACCTCATCTGACAATATCACCACACACATAAATTTAAGATGCGCACAGTGCTCTGATTTCAGCTGCATTTACATGCAAAATGATCATTCACGCAGAAAGTAAGAAGCGCATTTACATCTATATCAACTACCATGCAGTCAGGTGAGTGAGAGGCTGAAAGAGGGTCTGAAAAGTCAGTACATCTACAGCAGCAAAGACACTAAGCTGACAACGCTGCCTGTAAACACTATTTGAAGATGGAGTCGAAATGAGTCAGAGTGAGAGTACTTCAGTCAGTTAGTAAGATACTTTTGCATTAATAGGCAGTGATGTAGTTCAGCCAAAAATATTTATAAAAGCACTGGAGTTTAGGTTTTATCCTGTGGACTGCTTAACATTGAAAAATTGGTTATTGCATTTGGTTTTTTGTACTTACTTGAATGATAAAATCTCCATATGCAGATTATACATTTTGAGATATTTCCCCTAATCAAAAAAAAAAAACAAGAACAAATGGAGGATTTTGGATTGTGCATCCTGTGTTTGTTCTGAAAAGGGAAATGCAACCTTCATTTGTCTAATCACATAACAAAAGTTTCGCCTAAATGCACACAAACCAATAAAATATGCAGTTCAGCATAGTGCAGGCAGAAACTGACAACCACATTCATACTAAAAAAAGTTGTAAAATAATGAGATGAGGGAGCCGGTACTGTAATGAGGGATCTCTGCAGTTCAAGGGTGGAAACAAAACTTTCTGAAGGGCCAAAAAACAGAAGGAGAGTGTGTTTATGTGTGTGAGTGGGTTTGTTTGGTTGGGTGTGTGTGAAGGTGTTTTTCATTTTCCCCCTAATGAAGTGTTTTTGGCAGTCTTGCTGGCTTGGCAGTATGTTCCCATTTTAAAACTAACTAAACTAACAAGCTCCCACTCTTATTAATAAACCCCCTCTGTGTTTGTTTTGTGTACAGAGATGCACTGTGTTTGTCTTGTACCTCTGCTCCCTTGTCCGTCCACTGAAACATATATTTGCATCCGTTCTTGGCTCACCTGTCCCCCAAAACATGGATGGTATGCTTCGCAGGAAATTGATATAAATGTCTTCGCAAACCTATGCAGAGGCAGTTTTACCCACAAGCACCCTGGACAAGCATACATTCTGCAGACTAAAATGATCGAATGTCAGATACTGGCACAGACACCGGTGACTGAACATCTGCTCCCTGTTTTGATATATTGAGTTTGTCATAGGATGAAAAAAATTATGCAGGAGTTTGTGAGGAACTGGTTGGCTGGCCCAGGTCGGGTAAGTTGAGAGTTAGAGAAAAACCATAATGGGAAAGACTTAGTGAGTGAATAGTCGACATAAAAACACAAACAGAGGAAATCATTCAGTTATGATGGATATAGCAGCTGCTTTATTTCTTAATATATGGGACCTCGTCCTTGTCTCTCATGACTCCGCTGTACGCTGTAACGAGGGATCCAACTTAAACTTATCTCTTTTACTCGTCTTCTCTCTGTCTTTCAGATTCAGTCCTTTGTGTTCAAATCTGATCTTTCGTTGTGCTGTAAATGTCAAGGTAATTTTTTGCCATCTGTGCAATGATGAATTGGACCAGCCGTTGGCCAGTTTAATGATGCTCTCACTTTGCTCTACATTAAGCTGATGTTACCTACTTACATGATGTGTTTTATTGCTACATAAGGGATCAACAAATCGCTTCAAGCAGGTCTAGTTTTTAATGGGTGGAAAAGCCACACCTCTGAATCTAAGCTGTCCCCTGACACTTGGCTAGCTTTTCTATTAAACATTTCATGTAGGAGTGTGTATTGATCCACGACTACATGACATTTCATTATAGTGGAGAGAGTGCAGCACTAACAAGACAGCAGGGAGCACTGGGCTGGACAGGTATTCAGAGGTCCCCATCAAATATGACATAGGAACTGAGATGTTAATATAATTAAGCCACACAAAGATTTTCCATTTTTATCACATACAGAGAGAAGCAAGGGACAAACCAAAACATCATTTTTGATATAACTCCGTTTTCTGTCTAAAGGGATGAAGTTTAATATCAATAAGTGCACACATGCTCACACACACACACACATGCTCACACACACACACACACACACAGAACAGATTCATCCGCGGATTCCACACCATTATTTATAATAAACTACAAATCAGTTATTAGCAACCATCATCGTCTGATTTGATGCTTCACTGTTTCCACATCAGCGTGAAGAGCATGAATATCTTGTGGATTTGGATTGTAATGGACGTCACTTGATATTATTTGCCATTTCGTAAAATGAGCTAAAGAGTGATCAAAAAAGTAATTAATGACATTAACGCCATTAGCCTCTGTCTTTTGTTACCCATCTCTGGCCAGGCATTTGTACACTATCCTGCTCTACAGTGTGTGATGATTTATGTTCTCCTCTTAAAGTATTTTGACTTTCTCAAAGGGGAGATCACAGTAAAAGAGTCTAAAATAATATGTAATGGGCTCTGTTACAGGTAAAAGGGTCACTGTCAGGGTGAACACACTCATCCCTTTCTCTATACACTGTAAATGCTCCTCTGTCTCTCTCTTGTCTCACGGCCTAACACTTCCCTTCCTCCTGCCCGTGAGCAGTGTATTGTCCTTTACTGAACAGACGAACCACACTGGCTGCTAAGCTTTGGGCAAGCTATCAACTTCAGCATCATGAGGCCAGTAATGGACCCAGGATGGACTGGTGACAGTATGACCGAGCGAGTTGCTTTTTCATTACACGAACTCTCAAATTAACCCTCACTGCTGACTGATGGGGGACCGAGCCATTGGTACTGGGTCTATGAAATGGCCTTCAGAGTAGCTTAACTTGTATTTTTAACAGTCAGAACTGCAGTTTTGCTGGTGTTGTTTTCTCCTTGTGAGTATCATCATGGTAATCTGTGATGCCCACTGCAGCAGGAGCTACCACTGATGAGGCTTTTAGCACACTGACAAGTATCTGTTGTCTGTAGACAGATGATTTAGCTACCAGGATAGTATCATGGTTGTACAAGATACATACTTGAAACTTTATAGTAACTGAATGTCCTACCTACTAATGGTTGCTGTAATTGTGTAGCTACAGTATAGAATATAAAGCCCCTCTCCACAAAAACCTGCTAACATCTGGCATTTGTGTGCCATGGAAAAAGCAGCAATCAGCATTCACACCTGGGTCAAATGACTCTAGACGCAGGTATTTATCAGCTCTGGCTCCAACTGGCAGTGATGTCCGCGAGCGACAGCCAACAGCTCAGTCCGTCTTCCCTGCACCTGCGTCTATGTCTGTGTGTGTATATGTGTGTCCTGTAGCAGCGTGTGACAGTGCTCTCTAAGGTTGTATGTCACATTTACCCACTTTTAAATAAACCTGCTCATACCCACTGACTTGGTCGAGTAGTGGTTTAAGATTAGATTCTGGTTTTAGGTGTAACTTTGGTTCAACAGTCGGGCCTAGGGAGAGATTACAGGTGGGAGATCGGGGACAATAATTCAAAAAGATGTAGGAAAAATTTTTTTTTTTGAAGATAAATCACAAATATAAAGAAGCCAACAGAAGGTGTATAGGTAAGATGCTGAGGCCACCATCCCTCTACTGGAGGGATAAACACCATTCTGCCAAAAGGAAAAGAATTGTTTTGATGATGGTGATGAGAGAGAGCTCTTTTCTTACCAACACTCCCACAGGTGTTTAATTGGGTTGAGCTCAAGTGACTGTGAAGGCTACAACACGATTCACATTATGTTCACACTCATTAAACTATTCAGGGAGGCCACCTGCCCTCTGGAGAGTCGTACTCAGACCTTTTTACAGAGTTGAAGTTGTTTCATGGGAGTATAAAGATAATCACTCGGAATAACCGATCATTGATTCGCAGGGACCCTTCTCTCTGTGGGGACATGTGGACCACATCAACAAAACACTTCTCATTTCTGCAGGAGCATATTTAATTTATGTCTTTCCCTCATTTATTCCGACCCATGTTTTCATTTTTCACCCGTATGCACTGTACGCATGGGTGTTGTCCATGCATTTGATCAAGATGAAGTGCGGATGTGTAAAAATGATATATTGCAGGGTATTCGCGTGTCCACTGTGGCCAGCAGCAAGACCTTTGTTATTGACCCATTAATTATTAGTCCATCATCTTATGTGGCACAACACATTCTTCCTGCACAATTTAGCATCCGCTGTCCAATTGTTGTCCAGCGTGTTATTTATCATCTCAGTGCGGCATCAATACCACTTACCTGCTACTGGTCCCTCACTCACCCAGGAAGGAAATGAATCACTGAAGGAGCAAGTGAGGGAATCGGGCATCGGTGTAAATGGAGAGATAAATTTGGACCAGTGCACACAGCTGTATGTTGTGGGTGGTGAGGGGGGGG
>OMNW01026022.1:80822-95983 GCA_900303245.1 Selene dorsalis
GAGGGGGGGCTTCTGGATCAGCATTTATAAATTCCATTAAAGGCAAAAGACATAGATTATGTGTGAGCAGGTGAGGGCTTCTTCCTCATTACCTCCATCTCTCCCACACTCTCACCCCCTCCTTGTGATACAGTACATTCATTCCCTCTATCTGAAAGATCTTTTCCCATCTCCTCCTTTTGCCCCCCCCCTCGCTTTGCCCATTCGTGATGATTTATACTGAGTCCTGGATAGTTGATCTTTATTCAGTGGGCCTCCAGGCAAGGCTGATAACACCAAGGCCCCTCATAAATTCTGTCCAGCATCTCTACCGTGTCTTAGCCCCAGCCGCACCCTCTTTCTCTCTCTCCGCACACAACGGCAAAGAGTAAAAAAGTTGCATTTGATTTCTTTTGTGAGGTGAATTCTCAAGTAGCCCTTCAAGACGTATGTGGTTAAATTACCAAAGAAATGGCTGCAGTTCACAACTGGAGCCAGTGATTCCCTCTGGCTGCGGAGTGGACAGGCTTGAATGGATATGAATGGCAGCCTTGAAATAGCCCGGTCACTCCGGGACAGATTAGTTGTAAGGATGCCTTGTGTAGTCTGCTACAGAGGACAGCGAATAAATACTCCAAAACAGGGGTGTCAAACTCAGTCAGACAAAGGGCCAAAACACAAAGTATGTCACAGGCCAGACATGAAAACTGTAGCCTACTGTGATTTCACAAAAGGATGTAAAAAATAACAGAACAAAACACATATATTTAGCCTAGTTTTCTGTCCGGTGCCATTTTGTCCATATATCAGATACTTGGCATCTTTTCTTGGCTGCAAGTTCATTGTGTTTGGGGTTCGGTCCTGAGCTGGGTGCATCAGTGAGATGACCATTTGCTGTCAACAGAACAGCAGATAGGGCTTGGCGCTTGTTGGTCTATTACTTGGAATGAGTACGGTAGGGCTGTAGTGTGAGTAGTGTGAGCGCTATACTGCTGAGCCATTAATAAAAGAAATATGAAATTTTCTCACATGCCATATAAAATTTTCTCAGGGGCCAGATCTGGCCCCCAGGCCTTGAGTTTGACAAGTGTGCTCCAAAAGGAGAAGGGAGTTTTCTCTGTCCTGGGAGAAATTATCTTTTCCGTTGGCATAAGTTTTACTTATTGGATTAAGGGAATGGCTCCTGTGAAATAATGAAACATCTGCTTTTTGTCAACTTCCCTGGGTGTGTCATTTTTTTTTTAGTTGTCAGAATATTTAACTAACCAGAGTTCAGAGTCAGTGACATCATCTGCTGTAGTCATTAGGGGTTTCTTCATCACTTCAACCTAAAGAATAAAAAGGGGCAATTAAATAATGAAGTAGAATTTAACTTATTTTTAAAGGCCTCATTTTGTAAATGTAGATGTCCTCTTGTTGTCATTCATTATAGATTAGGACGAGGCCCTGACTTAATACTGTGAAAATATCAAAGCCCTAGGCTGCAGAGAAATGCACAAAGCCTATATTGAGAAACTGAGTCTTAAAACAAGCTGTCAAGACCTCTGAAACTTTCTGATGTCACAACAATGCAGCCACCATGCCCCGCCCACTTGGATCTACCATTCAGGCTTGCAGGATTTGGATTTGGTTTCTCTGAGAGGCTCCTTGAGCTCCAGAGAGAGGAGATATAGAACTACAGTGAGATTGTCCTTTAAAAGGGTTTTAACATTTGAATTTTCCATTTTTTGACACCAGTTAATGTTAATTATAATGTATCATTTTAAATTAGGACTGCCTTTTACTAGTTTGCACAATCCTGTCCAAAATATCCACAGACCAGAATATTTACGCCAAGTTACCCAAGTGATTGTAAATTGTGATGCGTATATCCTGGTTGTGATCTGTAAGGTGTGATCTGTAACTGTTAATGCCATGATCATTCAGATTGTTTTTTCAGTAAACAATTTAGAGAGTAACTGGTCATGACAGGAACAATATGACTTACAAAGACGTACAGAGGTGATCATGGACGTCTGGCTGGCTGTAACCATGGCCTTATTCAAGTATCTTTATATTTACAGCATTAAACCGGATCCTCACTTCTGTTTTTAGGGTGTATACTGTTACCACAGGGACGGAGGGCAAATGGAAAAATGCTTGACTTCATTTTTAACGTGCTCTCCTATTCCTGTGTTTCCCCTATGAGATACCTGGGTGAGGATCAGACAGTGTTTCTGGCCAACAGCATTAAGGTGGCACAGCTGCTGCCTTGGCTCTGTTACAGCACGCTGCCACACAGGTGGCCTCTGTGTTTGTGTATATGTGCATTTGTGTATATATACAGATTAAAACTTTGGAAGAAATACTAAAGCGAGGGAACCAACTTTGATAAAATACAGCAGTTTACACCAACAGGGCGTAATAGCACACTGTTACTATAGGAATCCCAAACAAGCAATCCTGCCTTGACTAAGCACACACCATATTACTGTTATGTTTAACAACTTTGTGCAGCCCAACGAATGCAAGCTATCACCCACCTACAGTAAGTGGTGCACATTGCAAAAAGCAGTAAGCATTATACATGGGACAGCTGTGGCTCAGGAGGCAGAGCAAGTCTACCACTTATCAGAGTGGTTCGATCCCCAGCTGCTTCAAGTAATGTCTCTGGGCGAGATACTGAATCCCAAACTGCCCCTAATAGTTGTTTTATCAGTGTATGGGTGTGATTCATGTCTGTGAATGGGTAAATGTTCTAAAGAGCTTTGAGTGCTCTAGAAGAGTGCTATCCAAGTGCAGTCTGTTTCACATTATTCCTCATTTATTACTCAAAGTTTTAGTTTACTGCTGTATTTCATCAATATGAACCCTCTCTGTAGCAGAGTGATATGATCATCCAACACTTTGCTGTATGGAGAGATTTCTTATGGTATTATATACATTCAGGCTTTCAGCTGGTTCCATGGCTCCGGTTCTGTTTGTATAGGTACACATGCTGATTGCCTGTCTTTCCCACCCAATCTCTCTCCTCCACTAGCTTAGGAGACTGAGAGACTGATTTTGCGTTGATGCCCACAGACATACAGCAAAATGAAATGCATACATCAGCAGATTTTGAATCAGCTGTATTTGCTTCCTCTACTATATTTTTGTTGTGAAACTCAGGTGCTTCACCTATGACAGTGATTTATTAACTCAAAGATCATTGTCATATCATGCTGACAGGATGACATTGAAATACAGTACAAAACTAGAAAATTCACTCACAGAAATTGTGCATGTGTGTAAGAGAGAGAGAGTGTGGTTGTGTCATATAAATGTATGGGAGATGGAGTTTAATTAACTGCAGAGATGTCAGTCAGAGGAGTCCCTAATTAATGAGGCTCACAGGTTGCCACGGCAATTTGGGGAGGTTGCCACAATGATAGACGCACCCACAGCTGAAGCAGATCAAAACACAGAGAAAGAGGGTGATTTTCTGCCTCGGTGCTGGTCTCACATTTGGGTTCACTTAACGGTAGCTCCTATCAGACGAAGAAGCAGACTGTGAGCATCCAGAAGACTTCCTGAACATGTTGATAGTGATTGGTGTTTCAAGAGTAAATATTTTGGAAACCCATGCAAGTTGAAAACGGGGGAGATTCTGCTTGTGTCCAAAAATCTTTGTATTAGAGTCAATGGGCAGCAGGAAGCGACCTGGCTGCACTCACGGTCTGCTTTTTTGAACACGTTGTGAGAGAGAGGACAGGTTTGTCTACAACTGTGGAAACAAATCATGTGTGTAGAGTGTCATTTGAAAATTTCAGACAACTTCTCCCACTCTGGCCCACTCTAGATTGGGTGATTATGTCTCCCACTCCAGCCCAAACATTCTATGCAAAGCACACCCATTATAATCTCAGAATTTTTCCAAAAATGGTCATGGTCATTGAACAGAAAACACGTCCAGGATAACAGAAATGCCTCGGAGCATTAGACCCGTGGCACTAATAACAACTATGTATGAGAAATTAAGGACAGAAACTTGGAAGGCCAAATGCTGGTGAATCTACATTAAAAGCTCATCATTAAAGATAGCTGTGATTGCTGATGCAGGTCTTGTAATGGAGGGTAGCGGTTTGCGGCCTGCAGCAGATTCCTTCAGTTCATACAAAATATAGATCAAAGACACACTCCCTCACACCTTCCTGCTCTCAGCCAAACTCATCAATAGTTAGTCTCTGCCAGAGGGAGCTGTAGCTCTCTCTGTGCTCCTCCCTCCTCATCACTTGTAACCACAGCACAGATTTGCCACTATTGATCAGAACACAACCAGTGTCCACTTTGCTATTTCCATTGATTTCTGTGGCCAGGTCCAGATTGGTATTCCTACACCATACCCCATTTCTCTCAACACTGACTGCTGACAATCAGCTGTTCTATGAAGCTTTTTTGTCATCTCTACCCTCTAGAATAAAAACATCAGGGACCTATTTTTTTTATTCATGTGTATTGTTTTTGTCACATTAGGTCAGTTGATCTGATCAAATGATTGTGATGAACACATCTCTCTGTTTCATCTGCTGAGTTTTATATCGAATTTCAGTGCAAGATGCCTGCCCTGAGGTTGTATGCTGCCCGACTTAAGACCATGATTAACCGAGTGTGAGCTGTTCTTGTCCAGAATAAAGAGTAAAGGGTTCAGCAGCAGTGACATGATTTTGCCTCACTGATTTGTTGTTTGGTTTGTTACTTCGTGATTAGTTAGTTTGCACACAGCCTCAAGTTTTTTTTTCTTTAAGCATATTGCCGCCTACCAGGCACAATAATAGTCATCCAAGAAACCCAAAAGTTTTGAATTTATTGCTGTTGCTCTGGCACCATCAAATAGGGTTCAAATCATCAAATCAAGACTCAATGCTACAAACATCACAATTTAAAACAGAAAGGAGTCTGCACCAATGAAGTCATAATGTAATCAAATTCAAGCATTTTAGTGCCATTATCAGTTAAACAAGTGAGCTATAGTAAAACTTCGTAATTGTCATTGAGGAATTGTCGGTTATTTTCCAGATGCTGTTGAAGGCAGGTCGCACAAGGAAAGACTGTCTCATTTTCTTTCCAATGTACCTTTAGTGTGACATCAGTCAACAACCTATTTTTTAATGAGCCACTTGTCAGACTAGTAGGCCCCCGCTTTGCCTTAATGTACAAATTCCAGCAACATTTGTTATTTCTCATGTTAAGTTCATAATTGATAGTTTTACACTCTTACTTACATCTGCTCATTTACACTATTGTGTGCTGTGATGTTCCATTCTTTTAATGGTGTGATGTGTTATGTAGATTGTATTAAGGTAGACAATAAAGTCAGACAAATCAAATTGGGTAGTTGGATAGACACCTTGGCTTTTCTAATTTATATCCTTATAGATTACCTGCATTATTATGAACTTTTAAATGCTGACAGTGTTGGCTGTTTGTGGATTTGTACAAAAACAAATTGCATTGGTATTAATTGGCAGATACAAGAAACATTCTCTTTACAAGCAGTTTCTTTGAAAAAAAAAGATTCAGATGTTGTATTTGGTTTCATATGTGGTTATTTTCAGCTATTTAATTCCCACTTATTGTAGGTTTGAATGTTCAAAATATGTGTCGTGAACTGTAACTAGACATATATGTATATACATGATTCATGCTTATGTTATGTTACATATTGCTGGGAGTATACAGTGTAAATCTGTGTCTTTTCTGCACTTTGGTTCTGATTGTGTGCTCATGTGTGTGCAGGGTGTGACATACTGTGGGGAAAGCTCTGCCAGTAGCCTGACCATGGCTAACGTCCCCTGGCACCAAGAAGTCGTCGCCTTCGTCCAGCAGCTGGCTGCCATGTTGCCTCAGTATGAGATCGCCTGTGAGCATGAGCACTCCAACTGTTTGCTCATTGCACACACGAAGGTAAGAGCTTAGCCTCAGAGAGGGTTATGCATAACCTCATCACACCCCACATCTGCTGCATGTAGCATTATATATGACAGTTGTAGCACTTGCACCAGCTGAAACTGAAATAGTTCAACAGTTCTTCTATTGGGGGTTTAAGCCCTCATACAGTAATCACTGACATGGAGCATCTGTTTGTTAAATTACAAGAAGTAAGAATATTCTTGCCAAGAAAATGCAGGAAACTCAGTTGATGAAGAATCTGATAAGAAAGAGGTTTTTTGGGAAACAAGTTATTGGTTGTAAAAGGATTAGTCCATACTTTCTGAGTTATTACTATATGGATTAGTTGTGTGACTCCCCATATATATCTAGTTTTAGTGTAGAAGTCCAAGTGTATAATTTATTGTTGTCACATAGTGCTCATTAGGCATCACAGTCTGCTGGATGTTTATCAGGTGGAGCTGACTGGCTACTGCTGTTCTGCATTAGCATTTCTAAGTTATCAGCATTATCAGTGGACCTAGGCGGTGGATACTGCATCAGCATCCCTTCACACATAATAATGAATAATGTGAAACTGGTGATCTTCTTTGCATCTGTTGAGATTCTGTAGCAGTTCCTTCCAGACACAAACACATGCGTCCTTTATCTCCTTTTTCTTTCATAGTTGGTTTCCAGACAGATCATGAACTCACAGCACGTTCCTAGTTTTCAAATGGGTGTTTTGATTTTTGTCTTGTTGTATTATTTATATAATTTATTCTCCTGTCTGCCCCTCTTTGGAAATATGCAACCACCACGGTGGTTTACTCTGGCAGAGGCTCACCAGCCCAAAAAGCATCAGTCAGTGGTGGGTTCTGCCAAGTGTCCACCAATAATTAATGAATAACGATTAATTGCTGTCTTTGCTCCCTCTGACAGAGTAGAATTTCAAACCAGTCAGCCAGACACACACACACAGAACACACAGAAATGCGTGTGCGATTAATTATTACTGTTTATTTAAGGACCCAGACTCCTTTGTTTTTATCTACTGCATCTTGTTTTCATGGGACCGCTCTCAGATTTACCTCTGTGGTTTCCTCGGGCTCTCCATGGGCTCCCCAGTGCCTGAAGGGATAACAGGGCAGAGATATGATGTTTTCCATTTATTAGACAAGTTTCCTGCTGCACAATGTAATGTTTATTTCAGGTCTTCATGTAAATGCTGCACAATTTATTTTGCTGAGAAATCGCTGGTTTGAAAGTCACAGTTCAGTAGCTTCTTGTTCCTGTAAGTTCAAACAGAGATATGTTTGGTGTTTAATGTTTATTTAATAGCTTTGTGTTTCCAGTGAGAAAATTTTGTTTTTTTGCTAATTAACAGATATTAGCACGACTAATATGCAAATCTGAACGTGGCACACATGATACCTCCTAAACATGAGCTATAGTAAAGCCGCACACGAGCTCAGCAGTTCTGGTTTATTCAGATAAATTGACATGCAGACCCATGTATAACCTCAAAGATCATTATCATCACTATCTTTACCGTCCTGATGATGACACACACACGCAGACAAAAAGGCGTTAAAAAGCCATTTGTGCAGTATACATTATAGACACCTTGATTTATTTGCACCTTCTCGCCTACAACCATCAGTATTTCTTAATATACTCATTCTCACGCATTCTCGCCATCTTTTTCCACTTCCTGCATCAGCCATACAGATACAGCATTACTGGTGCTTGATGCTCTGAAGCAGGATCTGTCTGTGTGTTAACTAATAGCTGAGGGTGAGCCACCGTGAGAAGAATGAACAGCGTTTTGCACTCTCTGTCTAGTGAGGCTTTTTAAGCATCTGTTAAGACTGTTTCAAAAAGGAGCATCAGTAGAAACACACTCACTGGATAATCACATTTATTTTCCTACATTGTGTATCTGTTGCTTTATATCAATATTAAACTTCTGACAGAAATGTACACTGACAAAGTATCATCATCATCATTGACTATAATTCATAATAAACACATAAAAATTACAACATGGAAGAGTTATGCATAAACTAAGAGAAAGCTTTAACACAGCTACATTTAAATATCTTTAAAAAGTACCCAAATTCTGTTTTCAGAATGAAAAATCACTGCAGATACTGCAACTTTCTACAAAGACTATTAACACTTGTTAAAGAAGATAAAAAATAAAAGCATGATGTAATGAATGTATTGATAGACCCCAAGAACAATCTAATTGCACAAAAAACTAAAGAATGGAAAGGGTGTAAACATCTCGACTGAAGATCACCAAGTCACATGTGATTCTAATCTAATATCACCTTAAATTTGATCACATTCAAACCTCCAAATGTCAGAGTACAGGTTGAAAACCTGTGCGTGGTATCAGCTGAAAAATGAGTTCATGTATTCAAGTTTGTATTTGGAGAGAATCTTTGGAATTGGTGGGAGAAATTGGGGAAATTGAGAATAATGATGAAAATTAAAGCTTAATCAAAAACTGGGACCCTCAACATGAGCACCTCCCTGTGTCAATGTTTACAGATGCCGACATGCTGCCGTCTTTGTGCAGTCATCAATAATCCAGCAGCGTTTTGGAACCGGAGGCATTTTTACGTTTCTCTTGTGAACAGAACGTCTGATGTTATTCAGTCAAGTGAATGTCTTTGTGTGGCGCAGTCTCAGCAGGAAGAGAGTCCAGAATATTAGGTCCTCCAGGTTTTAATGTTAACTTGCATAACAGCAGAGTTTGAAACACATCACAGGGAAGCACATCAGTCGTGTGCTCATGCTTGCTTACTGCACACTCCTCAGATCTTAGAGCTCCAGTTGGATGATATCAGTGTTTGATGTAGTCCTTTAAAAGACCAGATCAGAGCTGTGTGCGCGTGTGTATGTGTCTGTGTGTGTGTGTCTGTGTGTCTGTGTGTGTGGTGATAGATCCTTCTGAACTGACACATCATCATCATTAGTTCCTCTTCAGTCCCTGGGATACTCCCATTCATAGGCATTTCTCTCTTTCCTTCTATACTCTCAGCCATTTCTCTCTTTCATCTCTCCCTTTTCTTCCCTTCTCCATTCCCTTCCCTCGTTTTTTTCCCTCTCATTTTCCATGGTCTTCCATCTTTGGACAATTTTTAACGTCTTCCAGAACAACAACACTGTACACACACCTGTCACCTGCCCAGCACCATGCTGTTAAACCAGAAATTGGATCAGTGGATAATTCCAGATCACATCTATCAATAAATCTGTGTGTTTCAAAATTGCATGAGAAGCCATCTGTTTTTGCAGTCATCATGTCAAATGGATTCATCTTTGTTACTGTCGAGAACAACATGTCTCCTTCAGCCAAGTGCTGGGCTGGTGTACGTGTTAGCCTGGCTGCTAAGCCGGCACACACGCACCTTTTATAGTTGGTAACTGTAGTTGACAAGCTGAGAGCAGCTCATGTTACCACGCCATTCAGCCTCTGACCGACCTCTGACCTTTCCTGCATTTACACCGTGTCTGCAGAGTGGGGATAAGACTGGGTAAACAACACGTTATTAGAAAATAGAAACCCACACACACACTCACCGCCTTTTATTTATTTGACTGAGATTGACTCTTAAACAATCAGAGAAGGCTGAAGTCAGGGGTGAGAGCTTGTGGCTGTTGATCAGTATGTCGGTGTGCTTCTGGTCGGCTACTCCTCATGAAGGCTCCAAGGTAGCATTAGCTGCTGAGAAAACATAGTTTTTTCCAAAAACCAGCAAAACCTGTAGCTTTAAATACAGGTAGAATTTTTTTTCCAACCAGTTTGATGCATCACTAGACACAAAGAATATAATATATATTCTCCCTTTCAAGCACTACTTATTTCTCTCTAAAGAGTGCACAAGACACAGGAGTGTATGTACTGCACAGCTCATGGGCGTGTGCTCATTCATTAAGGTGCCTCCTGTGGTGCTCAGTGAAGTAGCTGTCCTCAGCATCCTCAGTGAAGTCGCCGTCGCATTCTCTTCTCGTATCGTACTGGCTTTGCTTTGTTGCACAGAGACCGAAATTGTTTGCAGAGATGCCGGCTGAATAAATATCATCCCCTCTCATTACCAGAAACATTAACAATAGACACTGCTTTAATCCCCTCCTCTCTCAGGCCTCATTAGCAATGCAGCAGGCACAGTGTCTCTGATGGCTGAAGCAGGCATAAGGCATCTAAAGGCTAACGCTCAAACACTTAATGCCATTCCTCTCTCGGTGGACCATCATCTCCAGCAGCAAAGTCTTTAAACCAGCCAAATAAATGTGAGTGCTTCATGAGGACATTTTGTCATATGGAGTTGGTGTCTTTTGTAAGACTGTCAGTGATGTAACACCAGCTGTTTCCCTCCTGTTGTGTGAATTATGGTAGTAGAAGCTGTTTGGTCTGTTTTGTTTTTTTTTGAAAAGCAAGACCCAGTGCTCATAAGGGGGGTCCTGCTGAAGCAGCCATGAACCTGAAAGAGCTTTTTAAATGGTAAATGCTGAAAGCTTAAATACACAACAGCCATCCCCAGCGACAGCTTTGTGCCATTTTGCATCCAGTTGAAACTTATCAAAACCTCCAAACAATACCCACGGGCGACTTCAAGTCAACAAGGGCTGTGTTTAAGATCAGACTTAACTATGCGCTGCCGCAAACAGCACCAATCTCCAGAAGAGAGGTTGTGTTGTATGTTTTGTTTGCTCCCAGTGTTTCCCACCTCTGCAGACCTCAGGGGGAAACATGGTGGTGTATCAGCTGGAGAGCACTGTTGTGAGCCGGGAACGCAGAGGTCATGCTCTTCACCCCTCTGCGCCGGTGTGGGAAAATAAGCAGGATTAAAGAGGCAGAATGATGTCAGAGGTTTTTCCCCTCACTGCCGAACACATAAGCTCTTTTTTCTCTCTCTGTTAGTCAGCATTGTGCCTCTTACTAATAAACACACACACATGCACTCCCTCAGCTCCTTGCTCTCCTTCTGTCCATTTATCTCCTTGGTTTTATCTCTTTACCAAAATGGATGGCGGCTTGGGCAAATGACCAAGAAGCGGTGATTGATAAAAGAAAAGATGTGAGGAGAAAGGTGGGGGTGGGGTTGGTGAAACCACATCCACTAAAAAAGGCAAATCTGACAGCAAGTGGCAGAAGTGGAGCAAGACTCACTGTAATCAGTGTGGGTCCTTTTGATTACATATAGTGTGTGTTACTCTCTTATTGCATGTTACACGATTTTACAATGAATGAACAGTATAAATAAAGTTAAGAATCTATTTCTAATCTATATTCTATTATCTTCTTCTGTCTTATTAACCAGTCATGTATGAATTTAGACTGGGCTTTGTTAGGTTTATGTTCTGTTTGACAGTGATTTCTTCTTAATACAGTATGATACAATTTTCCATTACTTCTATACTGTATTTATGAAACACTTTACTTTACTTTATTAATGAAACATGGTCCAGTTGGACAAAACACCTCAGGTTTTCTGCCTGAGGTTTTATTTCTCCCTGGTGAAGGAGTTACCTAACAGCATCACCCGGAATCTCTGAAGAGGTTTTCTCAGGTAAGGATTAATGTTGAGGTATTTGCACCAGTGAAAGCAATTTATGAAAAAAACTGGAAGTATCTCCACTATACCTGACCACAGATATCACATGAACACTTTTCTTAGAGTGTGTAAATTTTGGTGTAAGGTGTGTAAGGTGTAAGACAAAGATGAGGAGGAAACCTTAAATACTTACATGAACATTTCAAGGAAACCTGTAGGGGAAGACATACATGAGTTTCATACAACTCAGATTTTAGGAAAGATCATATGTTTTGTGTAACCAGCTCCAGGTCTTTGAATTCCAGGCTCACTATGAATGCCTTAAAAAGACTTCAGAAACCAGCGGATTACGATAAACAGCCTCTGTCACTCTGCCTTTTCCTTGTGCTCTCAGTTCAAGGTGGATGGTGAGTGGTGGACATGGATCGACTACGAGCGCTTCCAGGAGTTGGTCAAGATTCACGAGGAGAGCGGGGGGGAACAGAGCTTCTCAGCCTTGGACTACATGGCCAAGACCCCCAGCTGGGCTCTGTTCGGAGCCTGTGAACAAGGTTTTGACCCCGCTGACACACGCTTCCTACGACGCAACAAAACCAAAGACATCTCAGGATGCTGATGGACGACAGAGAGAGAGGTAGTACAGACAGAGCGAGTACTGATACCTTTAGCAAAAAATAAGAAAGGAAGTAGAGTTCCATGTTTATATCCCCAGACACTTTAAATGGGCAGTTAGACAGCTTTTTGCAGCCCTCCTCATGTGAACTTCGTCTTTTCATTTTTCTTCAATTTGGATCTTTAATTTTACTGGCGTGCCCCCCGAGATCAGCCAGAACCTGCCAGAATCAATTCTTTCACACTTATTTTCGAGACATTCCCCTCACAACCACTTTAAGTGCTTCTTTTTGCGTCGTATATATGATTAGATCTTTTATATTTCCTCCTTTTTTGTCTATGAGACAGTCATTATTATAAATGTCTTTGGCTTTGATCTTTATAATCATCTGGCAGCACTCGGGAAGATTTTACACCGTTAGAGTTGAACCTGGAAGTAGTTTCATCATCAGCCTCATTTCTAACATATTATATAAGCCGTGGTCCAGTGAGGCAGCACAGGACATGATTAGCATGTAAGGAACCGCTCCTTTACTTCTCCTCACATCCTCTGTGGGAGTTACACATCTTTCCCAGACACCTTTTGCTCTTCCGCCCACTCATTAGGACAGTGGCTGTGTTTACTTGGCAGTGAGAGAAGAGCATCGAGGCTGCATCTCCACTGGGAGAGTCTCTTCACAGCACATGCTTCTTATTGCTCTCTGTGTCTTCTCTTTTTTTTTCAGCACTAACGTTGCTCTGTTGCACGTTCAGACAGTATCAGCTTTGCCTGGGGATCAGAACCTATTGCAGCTTTCCACCACTGATTAGCTTAGTAAAGAAATGGGGAGTATTTAAAAAAAAATAGCATCCTAATTAATTTATTTGGCTTAGTAAAACATGACAACATTTTTTAGCTTCATTAGGGACAGACACAGTCTCAGTAGGTCTGATACAATAAAATAGATAGGAGCGTTAAAACTCATAGAATTGTATGACACACCTCTTTATATGTCAGTACATCGCTCAGCGTTTAGTTGAATAGACACAACAGTGGGTACAAAGATGCACAAGCTGTTCATGTACAAACCATTAAAATGTTTATATTGATCCTATCTGATCTACATTCAGGCTCTATCCAGGATAAGGTGTGACCATCATGAATGATCCACCTTAGCTACACATTGGTCTGATAACTCACATGAAAGTCCTCCTCAAGTCCAGCATGTTAGAGAAAAAGCCCTTTTTTAATTTTAGTAAGTCCAGATGTACAAAATCAAGTCCATTTTAATTAGTTGTAATTTGAATGTAAATCTAGATGTGACCATTTCATTTAAATTTGTTAGATTTGTTTTTGTCAGGTTTGTAATTTTGCAGTGCCTCTCTGCCGGAAAAATGTAGGTGTGTGGATACGTCACTGTAATAAATGTGTTTGGAATAATCTCCTCCATCGTTTGTGATGTTCACATGCAACACACAAACACACAGGCACGTTAAGGCACATGTGTCACACTGCATTTCTGGCTTACATGGTGTCTTTTTTTTTTTCTACTAGTGACAAAGTGGGATGTTGACATTTTAAAACATACTGAGTGTGGTGAAAGCTTTCTGTGCCGCACTCTGAGGCCAACAGGAGAGCTCTAATTGAACAGGGATAGAGCAGAGGTGAAGTTCAGGAGTGATACAACAGAACAGCAGCTCCTCTTATTCCCTTTCAAGTTTACTCAGATGTTTTTTTGCTGCTGTTCTACTTTATTTTTTTAAATACAGTTAGTTACTAGTGTTGGTGACTAAGGCAAATCTGTTTTTCTTACTTTTTTGTTCAGAATTACAAATCTGTCAAGAACACATTCATATTCATTCTAGTAAAAACAATTCAACAGTAACATCATAACAGTGTAAGGCTGCTAAAAAATTCTGTTAATATTTCCAAAAGCGTGTCTGTCTCTTTTCAGCAGCTCAGCGGCTCACCGCTCCTGGAAACCTGACAAAGGTTTCACTTGTTCCTCTGCATCACAAATTCAGACAGCACACACAGCCAGGCAGGTGCACAGCTGTGAGGACACAAACCAACATGACATCCATAAAAACAATGAGTTTAATTCCAATTAAAATATAATTGGGTGATTATATTAATTACCTCATGTGACTCAACCCTGTCAAATTCAACAACTGAAATTCTGCCAAGTCCTCAGTAGAAAATGTCCAGACCAAAATATCCAGCATCTGGTCCAGACTAATGATCTAAGGATTCTGGTTTTGTTTAGTTTGGGGGAAGTAAAACATTGTTGATGAGTGATTTGATGTTTACCTCTGTAGACAGACAAAAAGAAGCTCAATCTCTGTGCTGCACAAATGGAAAATAATTCTCACTTTGCAGCCAATGAAATGTTCCTCTCCCAGATCCACAATACCAAACACTTACTTCTTCTCTAATAGCTTTCAACCCTCACTGGATCTTATTCTTGTTGCTGCTGTAAAAAATGAACTGTAAGGACATGGAGACAAAACGTACCACTATCCTCTACGCACCAGTGTCTTAAAAATAAAACAAATTTAACAACTTAACAGCCGTCAAACCAGAGTATAGCTACAGTGTGTCCCTCACTCAGACGTGGAGATTCACAGGAGACAACAGACTCCTTAGAGGGTGAGCTGTCCGTGATAAGCTGCTGGGTGTGAAGTCGTGTGACTATAAATATGCAGCATCATGGCAGCTGCTGTTATATGTTCAAACAAAGTTGATGAGTGAAACAGTCTCGTCCTGTAACTGCTTGGAAAATAAACAACAAAAACAAAACAAGCAAACAAACAAGCCCTCCTTGAATGTATACAGGTTGAATAGGGCTCTCTCTGAATCGACACTGCTACAGTTTGTTCATGCGAACAGTGTCTCCTGCTCCATTTGTCTCATTGTACACGTGCCAGCTTGCGTTGTGACATAAGCGACGGGAGCAGATTGCCCGTCCCAGGACAGAAACCCTGCCTGGAGATGATGACAGGACCCAAGGGGATAATGGGTAATGGCTCTGGTGCCCCTGGGAAACTAGTCGCAGAAGCATCCTTCTGCATCCTTAGATGCTGAAGTCTCACTTCAGAAACACAGAGCTACACAGTCTATTGCATACATATCTA
>OMNW01026036.1:0-10009 GCA_900303245.1 Selene dorsalis
ATAATTTCCTTTATCATGTGACCTTTGGCACCACTGATCTGAGTGTATTAATTTCTGGTACAAGTCAAAGCAGCACCATTGTTTAGGTCAGTGCACACAGTCTGGATCCTGCCTGGTAAACTGTTCTCTCAGGACACAGTGGATGTGTGTGCACTCAGCTGCAGCTTCTGACCCTGACAGATCTCCTCCTCCTCCACCTCTCACCCACCTTCACTGTCATTCTGCACTCTGTAAAGTTCAGCAAAGCAGAAATGTCTCGAAAGAAAGAACTCAGTCAAGCGTTGACAACTCTGTGTGCAGCGGCTTAGGCGTGTGTTAGAGATAAGCTGCTGCTGCTGCTGCTGCTGATGCTGCTGGTGTTACAGAAGGTGGTGGTGGTATGTATGTGAGTATGTGAGGCATGTTTGGAGTAGGATGCCACCAGCTCTGAGGCAGTGACAACCCTAACTCTGCTGTGTGTGTGTGCGTGGAATGAGGTAGTGTATTTAAATAGCTGGGAGGCCATATTCCTCTGTAATGTTTGTGTCTCAGATTTCACCCGGGACACTGTGTCCCATGCGACTGCTGCTTAATCTCCTTTCTCTAATTTGGAATCATGCAAAAACACTTCCTCTCAGTACTTATGTGCACACTATGTATGCACAAGTAGCTGCAGTGTGTGTGCAATCCCAGCTCCCAACTTTGAAAGGATGTGATGACAAGGCCACGTTGCCTCATCAGAAACACAGATGTGTGAACAGGCTTCGAACCTCAGAGGAAAGATAAACAAGCTGCAACTACAGTCACGACTTAAATGTTTAGATGATGCCCAAAGGAGAGAAAAGTCAGCGTTTATGAAGCCCATAATTTAAGCTGCAGGTGTGTGGATTGATTTTCTTTCAGAAAGTTATACGTGTTTCAGCTCATATGAATAATCACATGGGAGCTGATGGATGTATAAGCTGCAACAGGGGTTGGAGGTGTTAAGTTAACACAACTCAGAGACATGAACACACTGCAGAGGTTTCCTGGTGCATCCGCAAACACCATTTGCATTTGTTATGCTGCTATATTTACTATATTTCCCTTGTGTTGACACTTGTGCCTGGATCCAACTCGATAATGTAAATGTCCTACAAGACAAATGTCCCACAGTCCATCGCTCAGCGTTATGTAACACCCATGATGAATGCTCTTTCTTTGTCCTCCCACAGTGCGCATTCATACAACTATAGCTCATCACTGCATTGTTGTTTCATTGTCAGTTTCAACAGTGATGTAAAGGTGCAGCGCTCCAGTACATGGTGTGAACAAGTGTTAGAAAGAGGGGAAACAAAAAGAGATATTGAAGTGGTAGTTTGGGCTTTTTAGACATGACCTTGTGTGATGTGGTCATGTGTACTCCAGTTAGCAGAAGTATGTGTTGCTGAGCACGAGGCCACCAATAAAACCAGATTTAGACACTTTTAAAAAATGCCTACCAAAATTGCAATATCTTTTTAAATGATGGCTTGAAGTACAATATTTATTTTCCTGTGAAAACACATTTTCTCTTACTGCTGAGCTGCTGTATTTCTACACACAGCTGCACCTACAGAGTGCACTGTACCACGCTGCTGCTGCAGATCAGCTGAGCATCAGAAAAACGCAGTGCTGAAAATATTCAACATTTCAAACAGATGTTAGATGTTAGATAGATGTTTTTGGTGTATGAGATCTTTAGACATTTTTTTTTCCTGGTGGCCCTGAGCACAGCAATAACGCACTGTCACAATGTCAAGAAATTCAGTTTTGAATATTAATATGTTTTAATTGCACTTACATAGAGGCAGCATGAAGACAACAGAGCTGAGAGCAGAGTCTGTTGAGCTGAGATGAAAATGTCCTAAAATGGCCACCGTACAGAGAATAATATAGTTTGATTTACAACATGACCTCGAGGCAGACATTCCTACAAGTAGTGGGTCTGGAAATAGCAAGTTGTTGTTTTTCTTGTTTTTTTTTTTTTGTTTAAATTCGTCCAACTTGTTTGTCTGCTGATGTATAATTAGCGCATAAGCCTCGCGGGGCGGCTGATGGGGCTAAAAAAATGTCTTAAAACAACACAAATGCAGAAGTTTGTTTTAGAGATTACATTTTTCTCAAAGACTGATTTGCTCCAGAGGAACAAAGGTCATGTGTATAATCTCTATGTGGCACAGACCTCATTTCTAATTCAGTCATTTTCACCTAAAATGAAAAATATTTTACTACTTTTACTTTAACAACGGTGTTTTTTACCATTAAATTCATTATAATTAATTTTTCTTTTAAGAGTGACTTCTTTTGCTTTTTCTTTTCCTTTTCCCCAACTCTGAAATGTTTTAAATTCTTAGATTTTTCCACTGAAACTTTAAATGCAGTCGAGAAAAGTGGGATTTCGGCACAAAAAAAAAAGGAAAAAAAACCCAACTCACTACTTTCTCTTCTTGTTCCCTGAGGCCTCTGTGGGTCCCTGTGCCATTACCACGCCTCCCATGTGACATTTTTTTCTTTGGCTGACGGGGGAAACGCTTCGTCTTCCTGCAGAACAGCTCCAAGTTTCCTCTTAGTCGATCCAACAAAGGCATTTCTCAAAATACACTCAACTAACTGCAGCTGAGGAGCTGTTTCAGAGTCTCTGAAGAGCTGTTTTCACGTTTTTTCATCGTGAGTCATAAAAGAAAGAGATGGTTTGAATCAGATTGACAGAGAAAGAGAGGGAGAGAGACAGACAGAGACAGAGAGACAGGAGGATGTGGGTTTTCCAGAGCCCAAGAGATGTTAGAAATTAGGTCAGTCCAGCTCCCTGACACACAACATTCACACTCTGGGGAAAGGTAGAAGCTGCACAGCTCGAACACGCAGGGTTAGAGCTCGGCTGATGAGCAGTGATATACTCTGATGTGGAAAATATTAATAATAAATAAAATACATACATTAGGATTAGTCTGTTTGATGTGATTAGCTTGATGAAGCTGGTATCGGAAGCTCAGTCGCCTGACATAGCATCACACCTCCTGTATTTATACTAAGCATTGAGGCTTGTGTCATACAGCAGCAGGGCTCTGTATCATAGTCTCATTTAAATACTTTCACATGGTGTATGACCTATGTGGCATTCAATACATTTGCATCTAATCAGATCATGAAACCTTAGACAGATAAGTGGAGGTGAATGTGGTCGGTCGGAGTGTGTAAAGTCAGCTATAGGACACACGTTACAGCTGCTGAGCTACTTATTTTAAATCTGATTACACAAATGTAGAGTAAACAGATTTTACACATTTAATTTAAATCAAGTTTGCAAGTTTGTCTGTGTGATGGAGAGTCTGATTCTGATTCTGAGGAATATAGCTGGTGGGATCAAATCAGGCTGGGTTTGTTTCAGTCTGGGTCTGGCAGTGAACTGAACCAGGGGACAAACTCAACAGTAGTGAGAGATTTCACATTTCTCCTCCTGTTTCCTGGTCAGTGCTCCACACGTCAACAGTGCAACATGCTGCTGCGGCTACTTTTCATCTCTGTTTTGGTACAATAACAGGCAGCGCTGTCATTACAGTCCAGTCATTACTGCCCGGGTGTTCACTGTGTTGTACAGTGAGAGCGCTCATGCGTCACAGTTTATGTGCAAGTTGGTAGAAATGATCTCTGTGTGCGGTTTATTTCATTCTCCCTAGGTTTCAGGTTGTTTTCGCATTCATCACGAGCTTAAGAAAACAAATGCGGCCACGTTGACATGTTGTTGGTCAGGCTGCAGAGATAAAGAGGACATCACAGAAATCATTTACAACGACGCAGGAGGTAAAAACAGCAGAGCGTGTTTCCCTTTACATGGTTAATAAGAGTTTTCAGTGCCGGAAATATTAACAGGCATATGAACCCTGGACTGCTGATGTTCGGGCAATGATCAGCTGAGCTCTAGAAATGCACCATCACAGCAGGAAACTGTGTGTGTGGTGTAAATAACATGAAGTGATGTGGCTGTGGTTGTGGCTGTGGCTCAGGAGGTAGAGCGGGTTTGTCAATCCACATTTAATGTGACAAAGTAAAGTGCTTTGAGTGGTCATAAAGACTGGAAAAGTGCAGGATAAATGCAACGTGTAAATGTAAAAGAGAGTGAAAGTAAAAGTGTTGCAGTTTGGATGAGATTGACTTGGTCTGAACTGGGCCCAGTACATGCAGCATCACTGTCAGGTCTTTCTGCATCCTTTGGAGGGTGGTTACTTTTCAGCACCACCCTCCCTCATCATGGTGCAAGAGTCACTCAGGCAGGGAGGGGTCAAGCAGTTCTGAGGAGGAAATGCTATTAATCTCCTGGAAGACACATTGGCAATTTCCTTAAACAGCTTTGGGAATGCAGCATCTATCCATCAACCTTTGGCACTGGAGATGTTTGCCTCGTCAGCTCTACCAGATCAGCAGGTCCGGTGTTGAGTCACTGTCAGAGTGTGTGTGGGATCCACAAGTGGTTCAAGTCAATCCTGTTAGAGGGGTTTCCCTCTGTCGCTGAGTGATGGAGCGTGTCTCCAGGAGAGCAGCCAACTTTACTTTGATCTGTGGAGGCAGTTTATGACAGATTAGCCCCAACGTGACAACGGATATG
The DNA here is from genome assembly GCA_900303245.1 of Selene dorsalis. Classification (NCBI taxonomy): domain Eukaryota; kingdom Metazoa; phylum Chordata; class Actinopteri; order Carangiformes; family Carangidae; genus Selene; species Selene dorsalis. The sequence goes on from OMNW01026036.1 coordinate 4,604, forward strand.
TGGTTACATCAAACAGATAATTGTGATTTTGAAAGGCTTCACTCTGCGGAGCTTGTCCCTCGATGCCTCGGCTCTCATGGAAATGTCAGAACAGAAGAAAACAAGTGTGTCAATACGATGCTCATCAAATTTGCTCTTAATGCATTTCATCCCCTGAAGAGACGAGCACTCAGACACTCTGTTTGTCTCTGTAACTGTGCTCCGCTTTATTCACAACTGACTGGTGGCTGTTAACCTAGATCAGAGGAGAAAGAAGCGTTTCCATGGCAACCCTGGAAATTCATGCAGCGTTTGAGCATCAGACCAATTTGTGTGAATTTAATAGTTTTACCAGAAGCTGTCAGTGGTGATTTCATCTGTTTGCCACAGATCGACAAATCCTAAAGCACGCCAAGCCGTGTCCCATCAGTCCTGTGTTCATGGAGTGTGTGTGTGTGTGTGTGTGTGTGTGTGTGTGTGTGTGTGTGTGTGTGTGGCTGCTTTATGTGCAGCATCTGTCGATTTATAGCTAGTCTTGTGTTTCAGATATTAGGGGGTAATCGGATCCTTCTGCTCCTGCTGCTTTGAGCTTGACTCAGCATGCCTGCAGTGGTTAAGCACAGGAACTTCAAAGTGACCCAAAGGTCACGGGTGTGAATCCAGTGAACAGACTGAAACAAGAGTTGAAATCTACAGTTGAGTGGATGAAGGACGAAAAGAGGTTTTCTGTTTTCATGGTGAGAGGGGAAATATCAGTGCGTTCAGTGTGTCGAAGGCGGGTTTGTTTTAGTTCAGCATGTAAAACAGAAACAGGAGGAACCAGCCAGTTTGGCTCCGTCTCAATTCATAAAACAAACGGATGTATATGAAAACTGTTTCTGGCTTTTGAGGGAGTCCTGAAAAGTTACTGTTTTCTTCTGCACCACCATGTTCACCAGCATGTTGCTAAGTGTGTCCAAAAACAACACACCAAGACATTCTCACTGAAACATTTTTGATTTTAGACGCCCTGGGTCAGTGTGGAGACCTTTGGCACAATTTTAAGATTGTGTTAAGAGCATACTTTTCATTCCTTCTCCCACAGCTGTGAGAAAAATATTCCGTTTTTAGCAGGAAAACGGCCAAAAACATGGGTCAAAGGTCCCACAACAGAATGCAGTCACAGAAAGAGGAGTGACAGCTGTAAGTCTGTAGCTTTTTTTTTTTTTTTTTTTAACATTTTAAGGAATCACAAGAATGCCTGAGTCAAACCAGAACAACTGATACCAGACAGTGCAAACACCTGACTTGACAAGTATTGAAAGATTTTGACTTTAAGTAAAGACAAAAGTGTTTTTTTCAGTCTAGTGTTCAGACCAGACTCCAGGTCCAGGAGGAAGAAGAACAAGAAAAATAACAGCAAACCTGCAGAAAAAGGTTTTCCAGTATAATTTGATACAGTTTGTTGTGCAAGCTCAGCCAGACTGAGAGGTTATGCAAGAAGTGTGAGTGCTGGAGGTCAGGACTACTGTGGTTTGTTGTGCTCTGAAACAGTTTTCTTCTTTTTGCTCAGCGCTGAAGTTCTGTCGAACATCGCAAGTTTGGGACGAAATCCAATCTAAATTCAGCAGATTCAGAAATTGGGTTTTCGGTCAGAGATTGAAAGTCTCAGAAAGCATGACGCGTCCCATCTCCTCTGATAAGATTGAATGCTTTATTTGCCACTGAATTACAGTTTCATCACACACACACGTTTTTTTTCTGAACCGAAGCCGTGCTGACTGGTCTCCAGCCTTATTACAGTGCAGTACGGTGCAGAGCCTGAGCTGTAATTTTAACTAACACCTCTCTGTGGGCTTGGCTGTGACATGTAATCAAAAAGAATGCAGGGAGATCAAATGGTAAATCCTCTAGTTTATCCTTTGCCCTATGGTCTAAGCCTCAAATTCAATCTGTACATAAGCTACGTACAGTATCGCTGCCGTCAGATAAAACCAGTGTGTCATCAGTTTGTCACAAGTCAGAAAATGACACTTGTTTTCTCTCACAGATCCTGAAATTAGACTCTTTCACTCCAGATTTACCGCCGGGATTCTCTCACAGACCGATCAATGCATTAGTCCGTCTGATGATGGAGCACACATCATTCAATAGAGAATCAGATGGGAGCTCTAGGATGATCCCCTTTAATGATATCTGATACACTGTTAACGCAATTCTTACGTTGTGTTGGAGCGTCTATTTTTAAGTGCCTCTGTGTGAGGCTGAGCCCCGGGGCCACAGGAGCAGGAAGTGGCAGGGTGAAGTATGGAAATCAGATTATCGGTATCAGAGCAGCTCAGCTCCTCATGTCCGGTTCCCTGACTCCTCACCGAGGAGCAAAGCCAGGGGATGAAACTGACCCTCGGATGTTGATGCTGTGTGGCGGTCGTCACAGTCGCCATTTCCCTTCACTTTCTGACTCTATGTGATATTTTCTTTCTCTGCTGCCTCCAGGAGTAAATATCTGAGTTGACAAGATTGTTGATATACAAACACTCAAAGCTTAATGAGCCACGGCGATTGATTTGCAGCCCTTTTTTCTTTTCGCTGGAGGTTGTTGGTGCAAAATGGGGAAACTGCAAACATTAGTCAAAGCTGAGGAAGTTTGTACTATGAGTAGGCATCGTCCTAAAATACATGAGAATAAACAGACAATCAAACCTTTGCTGCTTATTCTGCTCTCATTTATACTTTGTGTGTGGTGATGAAAGAAACATGAAAGTCAGAGTGGAGAGGGAGGACTGATGTGCAGCAAAGGGCCCGAACCTGGGGCCACTGCTTTAAGGAGCCAGCCTTAGCACATACAATGATTGAACGGCTGACAGATGGATGTGGACATGGACGTTCTTCTCCTCATACTACAGTCGGACCGTCTGCGAACACAGACGCGTCCCACACTAGAAAACACGAACACACTCCTGACAGCGAGAAGAAGCTTGTCTTTGTTCGCTGTGTTTGGCAGAGCAACATGAAAAAGTGAGCGAAAGAAAATAGTGTGTGACTTGAGAACAAGGACGGGAAACGAACGGAGCACAAGAGTGTCGCACTCTTACAGGACAGCTTGACTATTTATCAGAACGATGTGCTTCAGTCTGAGCTGGTTCTTTAAGAAGTCGACTGACAACCAGAGATGTAATCAGAACCTTTTAATAGGAGCTGTTCACTTTCTAATAACCCACTGGGTTTGTGTAATCAGATATTGTATTTGCTTTGATTTGACCTTTGACATCAATTTGTCTTATTATTTCCCTTTCTGTTCAGGGACTGTTTATCAAATACACATACACATTAAAGTGTCAGAATTTAACATATGTTGATAAATCGTAGTGGTGTGTAGTGCTGATGTGATCTGACATAATTCATAAAGTGCTGTTGTTTACATGCAGGACGGTGTTGTTTTGCCTCTGCATCACTGTCACCGAAACAAATTCCTGTTGGTTTGTCTTGGCAGGTGAAGTGAGTGTGATCGTGCTATCACAGTACCACACTGGGCCTGCCGCTCCTCCCCTCGGGCCCCTGCCAGTGCATCTGTGCTGAGCTGGCCGCTGGATGGAGGGTTTTGGCAGAGCTGGGCCACAGGCGGCGGGCCGTGTGTTTAAGCAGGCTGGAGTCCCTGTGGGGACGGGACGGGGGAACAGGTTTCTTTGCTGCAGCGCCAAAACAGCAGCTGTGTGTTGAATGTGTGTCACTGAACACGCAGACAGAAGCTCAGTGCACACACGCATTAGCTGGTGGCAGCGGGTGTGTGTCCTCAACGTAGGTTCAGAGGGAAATAGGCAGCATCTGCTGAGTAAAACCTCAGGACTCGACTGTGTGTATCAAAGCAGGGGCAACCAGCGTGTTGTATGCTAAACGTGTTGTCTAGAGGGGCATTGTGGGAAATGAGTCTTGTCTTGTCTTTGAGGGGATTCTTGGAGTCATTTAACTTTTGTCAAAGCAGGAAGCTCTGCTCCTAGCGTCTGCTTCAACAGCTAGATGAGATAAAATGAGCACAATATTACGATCCATAGTTACATTTTGTTGCCAGGCGACATCTAGTGGCTGTACTGAGTATGACAGGAGCAAAGGGAAAAACACTGTGACATAGTATTAACGGCGACAACGTCCACAGCAGGAAGGGGTTTAGGGAGGAGCAGACTTTTTTGAGAGTTCAACAACAACCCTGTTATCATTGTAACCATGACAACAAAGATCGAGGTCTAGGTCTAATGATTTAATGGGGGTACTTATCTTAACCTAAATCAAGATCTTTCACTAAATCTAAGGCTGGCTGCACACTTGAGGATTTTAGGTCTGATTTTGGGCCTGATCAAGCATGTTTGATTTCTGCAAGAGAAATATCTACGACAGGCAATGAGAATGAGCAGAACAGGAAGTGTCACCGTACTTTTACAGCCCACAAACATGGCAGCTAACCTCAGCAAGGACTTCACCCATATTCTTTTTCTTATTTTGTTTTTCATTGCACATAAGAGTTGTGCAGTTTCTTTTCTCTCATCAAGTCACATTTGATCACATAAGTCTCTGGACCTAAATGTGATTCATGTCATTACTGATCAGGAAGCTGGCAGGATGTTATCATCATTTTCTTAAAGATGTAAACAGATATAGAGGTTGTTATTGTCTTTTTTCTTTTTTCAGTCTTGCTTTGGCAGTCCTCATTCTTTTAATTTTGCCCACAGAGCCCTGATTGGCTCGGTCTGTGTCATCGTCTGGGGAAAGTGCCATCAGTTTACATAACACCAGACCTGAAATGTCTGAACTGCTGAGAAAAAAAAACAAAAACACTGGTGATGTGGGCCTCAATTCAGAGGTGATGAAACAAGAGCCCAGGACCATGACAGCTTCCTTCTCACTGGTGTATCTACAGGAATAAGTATTAAGATTATTTATGTCATTTATTGTTATTATCAGCCAATAGAGTTTATTCTTCAATATACTTCAAACACCGACTATGTAAGATAATGATGTTTTAGGTTTTTATTATGGTGAAGGCAAAGAAGCAACAGAGTTATGAATCACAGTATCTTATTAATGAACTCTAAACAGCTTGATTCAGGGAATCTGCGGTGTCTGAAATAGTTTTCGGTGAAAATCAACCACCTTCAATCGTTAATGTCAAAAACACTTTGTCCAGAGAGGAGGAAACATCCTCTATTTACGCTCTGCTTGTGTCTGTTTTAGGAATTTTAGGCCACCAACTAATGAGAAATGGGTCAAAACACAGATCCTCTTAAATTAAGTGCCGTTGCATTAGAAATAGTGTTTCAGTGCCGCTCCTGCACACAGATTAGCTCCTGGAGTCCACACAGCGAGATAAGTCCTCTGTGACATCAAATCTAAAAAAGGCCAAAAAGCTAAATGTGACTTTTTTTTTTTTTTTTTTAAGGTGGTACAAATCATCTC
>OMNW01026068.1:33786-52826 GCA_900303245.1 Selene dorsalis
CTCTTAACCGGTTTTTAGTCTTTAATTTTAAATTTTTTTTCTTTCCAGGGTTCTGATTGGATCGCCTCTGTCGGGACAGCCAGCAAGACGGACCGGAGATGTCTACAAATGTCCTGTCGGGAGGGGGGAGAACAAGTGTATCAAACTGGACCTGCCTAGTAAGTAGTGTGTGTGTGTGTGTGTGTGTAATGAAAGAAGTGAAGGTGAGAATACCAGAATACTGTTACAGTAAGTAATTCAATCTCAGCAGGGGTGTGTGTGTGTGTGTGAGTGTATCAACTGTACAAATACTGTGAACCTTACCGCTGGTTGCACTGTGTTTTTAAGTCTTCTGTATGGGTCTCCTGGGGAAGAAGTGAAGCCCATCGAAACGGGAAGACAGTAAATAAACAAGGTTTTAATGTTTCATCCTTCCAATTATATCTTGATTAAACAGATAAACACAATTTAGCTCCCGGTCAGCTCTGTGTACAGTCTGTATTAGTGTTTGTGTGTTGACACAAGAGGACTGAGAGTCGGTGTGTGTATAATAGATATGTATGTACCCAGACTGACTCGGGGATTAATGCATTTCGTCACAGCTGTTTACACCTCTGGATTATCAAGTAACAGGAGTCACAGTTCTCCTGCTGCTGGTAAATGTTAAGTGATAGTGATGGACAGTGATTATCCCCCGCCTCAGCAGCCGAGTGTGCTGTATTTGTTTTATCAGGCTAAAGCTTAAATCTCACAAACTCAAGTTTAGTCTGGAGAGCGTCCACTGGGAATCGAATTGGACTGGCAGCCGGAGCCAGACCACTCAGCAAACAACTGGGAGTGGTTTGCATGATGACAACAACAGTTGAGTGTATTTTCCATTTTAAAGTGAAACTGAGCATGACTCAGCAACTGTACAACCCTTTTTCTGATTAGCTCCAATTGATTCAGACACTAATTTTTTTTTTCCGGATGTCCAAAACGATATTCTTCAAGCTCCTCTGAGGAGCGTGAGCCAAACCAGGGATGGCCGAGCAGTAGGTCGATGTTCCACTAAAGGAAAACGCCTGTCAATCATCTCAAAGTCTGATGCGTGCAGAGTCATTTCAACCCATGCCCACCGACAACGCCCTCATCTCACAGTGCCAGATCTTTCTCCACGCTGGGTCTGCACTATTCCATCGCAGCAGAGAGACATGCCAAACCATAATGAGCGAACTTGAATTTGTGCGGTTATTGTGTTGTAATTTTTAATCACAGTTCCGTCCGAGCCATTAAACCGAGAGGTGGCTATGCCAGGACTATTATGTGTGATGAAATGTTGGCAAGAGGGTGTAAAGTTTATTTCCAAGTTTTCTGCTAAACAATATTGTTTTCTGTTTACAATCTGTTTGGAAAATTAAATCCAACCTCAGGTTTGCAAACTCAGGCTGCAAGACACAGAAGCTGCAGAGCTGCTAAACTCTGGTGTTTTCTAGGTTTACGCACCGATCTTGTGAGATTCACAAGACAGCACGCATTATTGTCATGCATGCAGTGTTAACTTTGTGTAAACTGACACTCATGATGTTGATGAACTTGTATGGAACATGAAACGCCACTGTAAAAAGGAAACACACTCTTACAGTACTTTAGCAGAAGTCACTTTATAATGTGGCATTTGACCGGTTTCTCTCTTCGACTTGAGAGAGGTCAATTCAGACCAAGAGAGTCTGTGTGATAAGTGTGATTTGTTCTGATAGACAAAGACAGCATTCTCCTCCGCAGCCCCACAAAGCTGCTTTCAGTCCCACGTGGATGCATCATGAGGTGTAAGGTCCCGGTTTGTGTCACTCAATTTTTAAGATGATAAAGAAGGAGTTTTTTTTTAACCTACTTACATTCAGTAGTTTATTGTGGCGCATGGCAAATGAAAGTTTATTGGGCATTAGGTTGGAAGCGTGTTAGAACAGTAGAAAGATTATGGTCAGTCCAAATATGCGCCTTTCTTCTGTGGTTTCTAGTAAGCATGCAAGCAGGAACTCAAATAGGAAAGAGAGTGGGGATCGGTTCCCACACAGAGAAGACGGAAAGGTCGAAACTACAAACAGTTATGTAGCCGCTCTGTTTGATGAGGAAATCATAACTCGCTGCTAATGAAAATCAGAAATGGTTATAGATCAAAAAGCATCCATGGGAATTGGAAAAGGACTTGATTTAACATTTTAACAGGCATGTGAATGAGTTTGTGAAATTACATGGATCCCTCAGGGGGAAAAAAAGTGACTCAGATTTCAAGGCATTCTCAAGCTGAAGCAAGAGTTTGTCTAATTTTAGCCACATGTTGTGATTCCTTAATGATTCAATTCCTCTAGCTCTCCTCCTCGCTGTGCAACTGAGGTGTTTATCAACAAAACATTTGGTTTTGAACATAGACGCTGAGGAAGAGTATGGCAAAGTGAGGAAAGGAACTATTTTTAACCACATGTTAATGGTTATTAAATTGCTTCGATGGACGGAAGTAAGGAAGAAGGGGTCTGAGCATCTCTTCCTGTGGGAAAGTGAAGAAGAGGAATTTATCCAGCTGTTCTTCCTCTGTTCTTCTCTCTGTTTGTCTCACTCTGTTTATTCATCCTTTTTTTTCAGAAAACACAACTGTTCCCAACTTACTTGAAGTCAAGGAGAACATGACCATGGGAACCACACTGGTCACTAATCCCAACGGAGGATTTCTGGTGAGGAAGGGGGGGTGATTGCTCTTTACAGTATATGAGAATGGTCAACGGTACATTTTCCATACCAAACACTGAAGGGGGACTCAATTTAGCATATTTCCTGCAAGCGAGTGTATACGTTCACGAACAGTAGGTTTGACCCTTCATGTTTCCCAGTGTGGCTCCATGTCCTGGGAATGCAACAGGATACTGTAAATCATGTGTATAAATGCAGAAATGCATGTAGTCGATGGTGAGACCCATTAGGTTTTATGGATATGAATAAACCTTTATTTATACATGCTATTACATTCACATGCCGTAAAAATGACAGAAATAATCGACGCGAGGCCAATAAATATGTGCTTTTGCAACTCATGTTGGCCTGTGAAGGTAGGTCCTATAGGCTACAGTACATCTGCAACTGTAACTGAAGCCGTGAGTCCAGCACTAAATGTGGTTAAAGTGAGTGTTAACGTAACTCTTCAACACTATGCCTGTGTTTACGTTCAGTAATTCAACACCCATCACAGTTAATGCAAAACATTTGGCAAGTTCTGATTTCAGCTGCTCCATATTAGGCTGAAAATTGCTCTTTTAATGATTTTTTATCAGCACAGTCAGGTTATTGGTGTATTTAAAGTTTATGAAATGTTTTACTTTCCTGATTTTTAGCCACATCAATCATCCTGGATTTAAGGGTAGTGGTTAAATTGGTAGGTTCACCACTTTGGTCCAGACCATAACAAGTGCTGTAAGCATTGTTATTATGAAATGTTATACATTCATGGTCCCCACAGGAATCCTACTGTCTTAGGGTGATCCATTAACTTTTAAACTGCAATTTTAATTGGTACAAACCATCACTGTAACCATGAGGATGAATCCTTATAACATCTGTGACTCTTTGCATAGGGGCGGCTGTCGCTCAGGAGGTAGAGCGCGTCGTCCGCCAATCAGAAGGTCGGTGGTTCGATCCCCGGCTCCTTCAATCCGCCGTCAAAGTGTCGTTGGTCTGATAGCTGCTGCATCAGCGTATGAATGTAATATATGTATGTCATGTGTGTGAATGGTGGATTTGGGATATAATGTAAAACGCATTTAATGTCATAGTGCTTTATAAATACAGTTTCATAATCATCCCACATGGCTCCATCATCACGTCCCACCAGCCTTATTTCCTTAGCTAAAATGTTAGCATGCTCACATTTGCTAAGTAGCAGTAGCAGTAGCCTAGCTGCTATACGTCAGCATGCTAACATAGCATGCTGATGCTAGTATTTAGAGCAAAGTTTGCAGCCTCACACAGGGCTCTCAAGTCTCACGCATTGAGCGTGAGACACGCATTTCAATAAGTTCACACGCTCACACGCCACGTGTGACATTTCTCACGGCGAGAAGTGATAAAACTCGCCGCACATAAATTAGTAACCTATGAATGGAGGATGCGAAGGCAGATAACTCTGTTTACTCCAACCATACCACTGTCTTGAATTAGCGACCTTTCAGCCAGTCGGAAAATAGTATTTCTTGTTGCCTGGTTAATTCTGGGTTTCAGCAGCGCTGCAAGAACGTGTCCCACGAATGTGAATGAATACTCTGAATACGTGAACAGGTTGCTGACAGTGACGGACTGAACATCTACCGGGTGGAATCGAACCCGCGGGGACAAGAGCTGACTTGATGACGTGACAATGGGACACTCACACAATTCACGTGAACTAGCCTAAGTTGTGTACAGTCTATGGTCTGTAAGAGACCGGACTGAAACTCAGCCATTAAAGTGACGGACCAGGCCGGAGAGGGGGGCCCAGTTCACTTCCGCATCTGAACCCTGACTGACTTCAACAACGTCAGCTGTAAGTGACTGAGTGTGAGAGCCTGAAAGGTCCGGATGCTGTGATAGGAATGGGACAGGACCAGGACCACCGCAGCCGGGACCGTACCGGAACTGGGACGAAGACCAGGACCATTAGAACCGGTACCAGAACCGGAACCGGTACCAGAACCACCTGAATCGGAACCGGCACCGGGACCACCAGAACCGGAACCGGTACCGGAACCACCCGAATCGGAACCGGCACCAGGACCACCAGAACCGGAACCGGTACCAGAACCATTAGAACCGGAACCGGTACCAGAACCACCGGAACCGGTACCGGGACCACCGGAACCGGTACCGGGACCACCAGAACCGGAATCGGTACCAGGACCACCAGAACCGGAACCGGTACCAGTACCAGAACCCAAACCATACCGGAACCCGGACGTTCCCGGAATCGGGACCGGGACCGGAACCGCGACAAGAACCGGGATCGGGAGCAGATCCGTTCCAGCGACATCTCCTGTATTTGACTTTAAATGTCTATGAACTTTGGGTAATTTCCTTAAGCAAAGTCAGCATCGATGCTGACTGATAATGAGGGGACTGACTTGACGATGTGACAATGGGACACTAAAACACTTGACGTGAACGGGCAGGGCTCTCAGTCTCGTGCGATGATGCGACACACACACGCACACACACACATAAAATCTCATTTCAAGCTAAGTTCAAAACTTGAGAGCCCTGCTCACAGAGTTGCAGCCATAGCTCAGTCTTGGTCTTGTTCTTGTATGTATGTAAGGAAAGCATTGAGTTTGTGGAGCATGCAGGGGAACGCGAGGAAATGAGGCTGAAAGATTAATAGATGTTATTTAATTTTCCATTTGTTGTAGGTCATTTCAAAGCCCTACTCCATGGCAGTCTCACTTTCTCTGCTTCTCTTCTCTTCTCTGCTCTTCTCTCTGGAGAAGCTAAGTCTGGTGGTTTTTAATAGTCTCTGTGTAATCCTCAGTTTGAGTAGTTCTTTCCTCTGGGTTTCTGTCTTCAGTAGCCCTGAACCTCCTCTCACCCATGACCTCATACTAGTGGAAACCTAACCAGTCGCAGCCCAGCACACTATTTTACTTTCTCTAGCAACTAGAGTCTCAGTTTGTTGGTGTGTGTGTGCGTGTCTTGTCTCCACAGGCGTGTGGTCCTCAGTACGGCTACATGTGTGGGCAGCAGCAGTACATCTCTGGAGTTTGCGCAAACGTCAGCTCTTCTTTCCAGATCCTCAACTCCGTGGCTCCGGCCGTGCAAGGTACGTAACACGGCCTGATGGAGTAAGACGCTGCAGATCTGCCCAGGGACAGACAGGGCATCTGCACAAAAAATGTCTGTCAGGGATATGAGATCGTAATCTGCTCTTAACAGTGGTACCACCCAAAACCCTGACATCAAACTCTCCCTCCCAAAGTGAAAAGAAAGATTAGAGCATTCTTGTAAATGTAAACTTGTCTGCGACCCCATCCCTCTGTGGCCCAGCCCTTCTGCTGCTGCGTTGTATGCCCAAGTTAGGAGACAGCGCGCTGGGGCCTGCGCTCTGTTTCCCAGGAAGGAAACAACGTAGAAGGAACCAGGGAGTAACCAGTTGTTTTCTCTTTCTGTTTCTCACTGTTCTTTCACTATCACTTCTCTCTGGGTTTCCCTCAACAGAAATAAACACATGTAATGCTGCTGGAAAAAATAAAACATTATTCCACTGTTGAGACACTGGCCGACCTGCCGGTGACAGAATGGCACAAATCCTGAAAAAGTAAAAATTATTACTCATTAAAGATGAGTTTTGAGTTTGGATTTAAAGGCCTCAGCAGAGTCGGATGTCTGCATGGAGGTTGTTCCAGAGGAGGAGGAAAAATCTCTGCAGCCTGCTGACTGCCTTTGAACTCTGGGGACAGAGAGGAGCCCTGTACTCTGGGAACATAGAGCACAGGATGGAATATAAGGTTTAAGGAGATCAGACAGGTATGAGGGGGCAAGCCCATTTACAATTTGGTACGCTGTTAAAAGCACCTTGAAGTCTGATCTGATGTGGAGAGAGCGCCAATGAGGTGAAGCTTGTTATGTGGTCATATTTTCTGGATTTAGTCAAAATTCTCAACCTATTAAAGACTGAACAGGTTGCAGGGCTGAAATAAAATAAAATGTTTGTTTTTTTTATATTTTTAAAAGCCTTGATATCTAAAATCATCCACTGGTTCACCAGAAGGCAAAAAAAAGATTACACTAAAAGTGAACATAACATAATTTCAGAACCGTTGCTCTACGTTATTACATTTTGATTTGAGGCTTGTGCGGTGTAGTTGTGTGTAGTGTTGTGTGCCTGCTGTGGGCACAAGTAAACAGGAAGAGGACTGAATGTGTTACATAATTAAATTTCTCTCTGAGGAGTGAAATCTGTGTTTTTAATGCATTTATCAAGACCAGGGTCCAGATTTGGAAAAGATATACAACATTAAAGATGTATGATGTGTCTAACAGAAGGCAAGCCTCACCCTTCAGTTCACCTGTAGTTACATACAAAGAAACCAAAAAAAAAAATGAACACGTCCTTTAACCAGCTCCAATTTTTGCCTTTGCTCCAGATTGTGGGAAGGAGCTGGACATTGTGATGGTTCTGGATGGGTCAAACAGCATCTACCCCTGGTCCAGTATCATTGATTTCCTGAAGCGCTTCCTCGGGAACATTGACATCGGACCTAACCTCTCACAGGTCAGTTGATTCCTGCTGCAAATGACTGTAACACAGGACAATATCAGGTGGATAAATGGATATGTTATATAACATTAGATTGAAAAAGCATGAATGAAGGAATATATTAATCGCGGCCAACTCAGTTTTTCATATTATATTATACTGAATGACATAAGTACCCTCCATTATGGAATTTTCCACATGGTGCCAACATAAAGAATAACTGTGAGATGCCATTCATAACGCAGACTTTATGAGCTGCAGACTTTGTCGTCTTTAAGGTAATTTTAGCCTCCATCTTACCAAGTTTTACCTTGAGTTTATTTCTGTCTTCTTGTCTTGGATCGCTCTGCACATGGGTGGTTAGTTTTTTATTATGGTTACACTGATTTGGCTGCTGGAGCTAGTGGAGTTTTCCAGAGGGAAACACTGGAAAGTCTTCTCTCTGTGCAGCTCGGCGGTTGAAAGTCACATCTTCCATGGCTGCTGAAGTCCTCTGCCTGCTGTATAAAGAAAATTGTGTCATGCAAACCCCACCAGATCCAACCACATCCTCTCCACTCTGTCTGGGAGGGGACAGTAGAGAAGACAAGAACGTAGAAGGAGAGAGAAAAAAAATAAATTTAATGGAGGAAACATTTACAAGAAAAATGTGTGTGTGTGTTTGTGTTTGTGTTTCCAGGTGGGAATAGTGGCCTACGGTGAGACCGTCACTCACCGTGTCAACCTGAGCCAGTTTGACAACACCCCTGATCTGTTGAAGTTTGTCAGTGACCTTCCTCAGCAGACCGGCTTCAAGACCATGACTTTCCTCGGCATTGACACTGCCAGGTACTCAGCGTTAACTCCTCCAGATCATCTGAACCAACCTGGCAACGTAGAGGCTGAAACTGTAACTTTAGCTAGTTTTATTTCTGTTAGTCTGGACAGTGTACTCACAGAGGCTTCTAACCTTAGACATCAATATGGTGAACACATGTTGGATGTCATTTGTCAGAGTTTCCCTAAACTACCCAGGTGAAGTTGCTCTTTGAAAGATGAGGTTAAACTCTGTATAGTTGACACGCCACGGTCTGTTAAATTATCCTCTATGTAAATACTGGGTCTATATATGAGGCCTGGTTTCCTCAGGTGTTAACTAAGTTGTGTTCTTTTAGCTGAATTAAAAAAAATTCTACCAATCAGGAAAGAGGCCTTCATGCCTGAGCGGGGTGCTCGACCCGGGGTGAAGAAAGTCATGGTGATCGTGACTGATGGAGAGTCACATGACTTCCACAACCTGGACAAAGTCATCGAAGCCTGTGACGATGATGGTATCGAGAGGTTTGGCATTGCTGTGAGTACAACATACCATGTTTGTTCTGTGTTTTCTTGTTCTGTGTTGTTCTAGGTTGCCAGTTATGCAACTGATGGATTGTACAAATTATAGTTATACAAAGCCTGATAGGAAATACTGGATCATGTGAGTCCAACCACTCAGTAAATTGGTTACATTTAATAATTGAGTCAAATAAATAATTTTGGGAAGAGATGACTGCAACAGACATGTTCGGTTTGAGGAAAATGCAGTGACAAACTTTTTTTGTCACAATTATTCAAATATAATCATTTAAATCATCTGTCACTCACTATCGTTGTTAAACTAGTTTGCTGTGTTTCCAGGTGTTGGGAGACTACAATCGTCAGAACAAGAGTGCAGAGGAAGTGCAGAAGTTTATCAAGGAGATTGAGTCAATCTCCAGCCAGCCGCTCAGAGATCACTTCTTTAACGTGTCTGATGAGGTGGCACTGCTGACCATTGTGGACGCTCTGGGGAAGAAGATTTTCGCTTTGGAAGGTATCCCAGAAAACACATACCTTAGTCCTCATACCCACACCAGCAACTCAGCATCTGTGACGTAGATGTTGATAGGAAAATACAGCCATCCTCTGTTTGCCAAAGACGTAGCTGAGCGTTAGAGATGCTGGTACACAGAAGCTAAGCTAACAGGCTGCTAACTTTAGCAAAACAATTACTGAGTGGACAGACATGACAGAGCAGATGGCCTCCTTCTCAAGGATCATGGATGTAGTTGTGTTCCTTTAAATAGATCATAGTTTGTTTCTTAATCCGCACCAATGAAATACAAACAAAATTCCCACTGTGTGTGGTTTATTTACATGTGTTTCAAATGAACTTTTCCTTCCTCAGCCACCACCGGCAATTTCACCTCCTCCTTCGAGATGGAGATGTCCCAAGCTGGATTTAGTGCACATACTTCTAAAGTAAGTCTAAATCAAATTTTTTATGTCAGACGAACACACAACCGCCATATTTGTAACGTAAAAGCCAGTGGTTCACTGTAAAATCCCTGAATCAGACAGATGAGTGTGTGTGTCACCTAATTTGGGAAGTTTACATGTCTGTAGGCGTTTGGTTTACAAGGAGCCATTAATCTGATGTTCTTGCGTGTGAGTGGATCGGTGGTATGGATGTTTGCTCAGCTCGTGTTATCTCTGGTGCATCTTCAACCCTTTGGTGATTCACTCCAGTCAGTAGACGTTTCCACACACAGTGGCTTTCTGTCTAGTCTACTCACACTGCTGCTGTTTTGTCTGTTTGCACGAGTGTGTGAGAGACGACTAAAGAAGGAAAGAGGGCAAACCGCCCGTACAGCATGGGAGACAGTGAGGAGAAGCTGAATCAGAAGCTTGTTCACCACTGTAAAAAAGCAACGTGCTTCCACGCCTATTGAATTCATTCATCAGCTTTTGCCCTTTAAAAACAAACATGCGCCCATCTTTTTACTCTCTTCCTGCTGCTGACTCACTTTTATCACCTCCTCAATCGCCGTGTACACAGGGTCTGCGCTTGCTATGGCTCATACAACCAAACAAAACCAAACTTAGCCAAACATAGTTGTGCAAGTGAGTGCTAAACATGTGAAGTCTCGTTTTACCAGCCAATAGTGGGAAAGACCCACTCGATGCAGCTCATTGTGACTAATGGCCTGTGTTATGTCCTGTGTGACCCCTCCCCTTCCTGTTAGATAACTGTGTTTCCTGTCGACAAATAACACAGTGATTGATGGACATTTTCATCTTCTGACTTTTATGTCTTTTTCTGCTATGTTTTATTTTTGTCCAGAGGTTTTAGTGATTCTGGTTTATTTTCTATGTGTTGATTTACTTGTCAACTTTTTTTTTTTTTTCATTTATTAGTTAATAATTTATTGAATAAAATATCATAAGATAGTGAAAATTGCTTCTCCGGATCAGGATCATCAAAAGTGCTTGTTTTTCTGAGCAAAAAAACCCACAAATTTATTCAATTTACAACGATATTAAAAGAAAGAAACACAAAGCAAAACCTCACCTTTTAGTCCATGGAGCCACTGATATCAACTCTGTTCTCGCCTGCAGGAAGGTGTGTTACTGGGAGCAGTGGGAGCGTATGACTGGAACGGGACAGTGGTAATGCATATGCCAGGAGGAACAGTCATTCCAAAGAAGAACCAGTTTTATGACCCGAAGACTGAAGCCGGGTATGAAAGACTGGCTGGGTACACCGGTAAGTCTTTTCTCAGTCATCCATTTAACATAATTTTCCTCACATGTCACACACATAGATATCAGTTTTCAAGGCGATTAAAGAGCTTTACAAAATACTAAACCATCAGAAATCAAAATGTTCTAATAGGAAGAGTAATAACTGTCCTTTGCACTGACAAAAGAGTGAGAAGTCCTAAATTCAATATAAGACTTTCTACTGTTCCTGGTTTGTTTTTACATATGATTCCCTATTTATATATTTATTAGTAACATTTAAGGTTTGAGCTACTTTTACATGGGTTTCAGGAAAAAAACTTGTGAGAGAATACATACTTTTGAAGTACTTTTTACACTTACGTGAACACCTCTCTCACAGAGCCAGATTAACTAGATCCTTGAAGAGATTAAATAAAACCTTACAGCAGCAGAATAAAAACAGAGCCTCGTGCATGGAGCTTCAAGATTTGTAATTTGTCTAACTTTGACAGCAGATGCCTCTCTCTTTGTGTCACATAAATAATACACACAGGCTCCTCTCTCTGTCCTGCTGCCTTTTATGGTCTGGACAGCAACTGCAGCATCTTAATATCAAGTTATTTAATCAACATGTCATTAGAAGTAGCACTAGTAGGTCCAGGCTTGCGTATTGTAAACTCAGCTGTTGGCATATGCTCCTATCTAATGGTCTGACCGCAGACTTTGCATATATAACCTTCATGTCCTTGTCTGATCTGTGAGTGGGGGTGTACATTCAGGTTTGTGTGAGTTCCTGCCAACTTCCAATAGTGTTTTATAGTTTCATCCCCTCACTGCTGGCAGAAAAAATAAAACAGCCTCTAAAAATATCCTTCAAAGAGCCGGAGCAGTTTTTCCTCATGACATAATTATCCCAGTATGACACATTCCTGGTGATGCCTGTTTATGTAGTGCGTGCATTGACTCTAATACAGTATGTGCTTGTGTATGCATTCTCTCCAGGCTATGACGTCCAGTCAGCATCCACCCGTAATGGCATGCTTTACATCACGGGCGCTCCCCGGTACAACCACACAGGCCGTGTCGTTATCTATCGTCTGAATGAGAAGAACAACGTTGTCGTCTCGCAGACACTGAGAGGAGAACAGGTGAGTCCTCGGGCTCAACTCAGTAACCTCCTACTCTAAGCTAACATGGTGCATCCTTTATATTTACTAATATACTTAAACTGAGATAAGATAGGACGATTGATCCCAGAGGGAAAATCTCAGTACAACAGCACAGAGGTAAGAAATACCTTACTTCACAACAGGGTTTGATAAAATCGAACAAACAAAAAACAAAACAAGATTAATAGAAAAAAATATTGTTACTAAAATATTAAAAATTATAGTTTATACTAATGTGCTTCATAAAATTGATTTTGTTTGTTTTTTTGTTGTGATGTTTTATTGCATTTTGGATTTTGTTGTTGTGTTAAATAAAGATACACCAGTTGCTTTGCAATCATTCAACTACTACAGCTCCCATGACTCTTATCAAATAGAGTCACTAGACAAGCTTATAATTTAAAAAAAAGAAAAGAAAATCATACAGAGGTCAGAGCCATGTTAATACAACTTTTTACTTGAGTAAGTTCAGTGTTTTCTGCTTCAGCACAAACTGATGACCTGTGGCTCCTCTGTGCAGATCGGTTCCTACTTTGGCAGCGTGCTGCAGACTCTCGATGTGGACGGGGATTCCTACACAGACCTCCTCTTGGTCGGAGCTCCGATGTACATGGGCCCAGACAGAGACGAGCAGGGACAAGTCTACGTTTATAAAGTCGACCAGGTACAGACGAGTGATAATGAGGTTGTGTCTGTCTTTGTTCAAAAGCTCAGTTGTGTTGTGTGAGATTTTCTGCAGCAATCTGCACTGGTATTGTAACGCTGATACACTCAACCTCCTCTTGTCCCTGTGCTTACTCTTCGCTTCATTACCAGGATGGCCAGTTTCAGTACGAGTTCACATTAAAGCCTGTCAATCAGTCCTGCTGTACCACCCACTCAGCCAGCTGCACTAATAAAAATGAACCATGTGGCGCCCGGTTTGGTACGGCCATCGCTGCAGTGTCAGATCTCAACCTAGACGGGTTTAACGATGTTGCAATCGGTGCACCGTTTGAGAACGACCACCGAGGAGCCGTCTACATCTACCACGGAGATAAAACGTCTCTGAAAGAGAAGTTTGTGCAGGTGAGAACAGTTCCAGCACCACTCAGGGATCTGCTCCAATGTAATGTGATGTTTCATTTAGATCAACATGCTTTCATTGGTTCTGTGGTGTCTCTGTAGCGGATCCCTGCAGGTGGAGACGGTGAAAAGGTGAAGTTCTTCGGTCAGTCCATACATGGAGTCATGGACCTGAATGGAGATGGAATCACTGATGTTACCATAGGAGGTCTGGGAGGGGCTTCGTTGTTCTGGTGAGACTTGACCCCTCCTCACATATAAACATTCACTCCTAAAACTACACATTCCCCTTGAATTATTACCAGCAGCAGCAGCAGCAGCAGAAACGCTCGTATCCTGGAGACATCATCTCACATGTCCACTTGGCATCGTCTTATTCTAGTTTAGACAGCTGTGCATATCCCACTGGGCTTGTAGGCTTGAGACCAACAACTTCCTAATGATCTCTGAGTTAAAAACTCCTGGCTACATCCTTCGCTGCTGGAGCCCAGCCTTCAGAATTCAACCCCAAAAGTTTTGAAACATCAGCCCACACCATGATTTAACTTCCTGGGCCGACCCTCTCCCACAGTTCCTATTGGCAGAGGCTCAACTAAGCTGTGTGAAAACTCCATATCCCAAGTGGCTTAGAGTTTAAATAGGATTTGGCAGCAGGCAACTGCACTTCCTGGACTGCTTGGTAGAGAGGAAGAGAGAGAGAGAGAGAGAGAGAGTTGAAGCCAAGTTTAATACTCAGACTGCATCCGTTTCTTGTTCCTTCCTTCAAGAAACTAGATGAATGCACACAGCTCACACACTCACACACACCTTGTAGGAAAACAGAAAGTAAAACTACCCATTATGCAGAAATGCAGAGCGGCCCCTGACTCACATGCTGTATGCATCCGACATAATGCGTCCGTGTATTGTCAGTGGACGAGGTGGAGCTAAATTTATTGCCCTTTATATAGCTTGTAGTTGAATCCTGTGGTTCCCAAGGGTCACATGACCCCTCACTGACGTACTGCTGGGGTGATGAGATGGTTAATGGTGCAGCAAAGAAGAAAAAATGTTCTGCAACACAAAGTTATATTGATTTTTTTATTTACTTTTTGCTGAAATTTTGCAAAATGGAGACATAAAGTAAGAGAAAAGTTAAGTTCAAATATCTGTAACTGTGTGTAGGGTAAACACACTCTTAACACACAACTTAAGTACTTTGTTTTTTGAGTTGGTGTGTTTATGTGATTTCCCCAGGTCCAGAGACGTTGCAGAACTCCGTGCCAACATGACCTTTGACCCCGTTAAAATAAACCTACAGCAGTCTCAGTACCAGTGTGAACATAATGGACGCAAATCTGTGTGTGTGAACACTGAAGTGTGTTTTGTCTACACTATCAAATCTGACAACAAGGATTCAAACTTTGCTGCAGGTGAGCCACACAAACATCCTTCACTCGTGTGTGTGAGTCTGTCCTTGCACAGACTTCGTTGTTTTTCATTTTTGTTTTTTTCTCTTACCTGTTCTGTCCTGCAGAGATCCGCTACGACTTGACTCTGGATGCTCTGCGTGCAAAAGCCAGGGCTTCATTTATTCACTCGGATGACAAAAATGATCGTAGGATTTCCAAGACCTTCCACATCAAAGACGGAGGGAGAGTGTGTGTGCGAGAGACCTTCATGATGTCGGCAAGTACTCTTGATCTTCACGTACACATGGGATCAGTTATTGTTTTGTACCTGAAAGAAATCAAACCACCCCAAATTTTAGACACACACATGGTGTTCAAAGTAGCTCAGTACCTCAGATTTTTGTGATGTTCATTCATGAAAGTAAAATTCTAGTCAAGCTGGAGGTGTAGTGGTGTTTTGAGCCAAAAAAAAAAAAGAAAAAGAAAAAGGACAGAACAAAGCTGTGAGGAGTCTTATGCAGAGCAGGAGGACCTCGGTTCTAACATGAAACAGGCCCGTCCTGATCAAAGCATGCCGAGTACAGCCCCATGTTGCTCTGAATGATAAATTATCTGGAGGCACTTGGAGAGATGGGGAGAGAAAAGGCAAAAAAAACGAAAGAGTAAATGGGAGAAAAAGTGAAGAACAGAAGGAGAGTGGATGAGGTGCTTTGAGAAGTGACACTCCGGGTCAAGGATGAATTCTGCAAGTGGTCCAACAAACACGTCGCACACTGTTCATCACGGCTGAAACCTTTGAACGTCACAGTTACACCGCCTACT
Organism: Selene dorsalis; assembly: GCA_900303245.1. Classification (NCBI taxonomy): domain Eukaryota; kingdom Metazoa; phylum Chordata; class Actinopteri; order Carangiformes; family Carangidae; genus Selene; species Selene dorsalis. Next base: position 48,969 of record OMNW01026068.1, read on the forward strand.
GTAAACCTACGGTACGTCATGTGACATTTAGATTCGAATGCACGAGATTTCTCCTCTGCAGCCGGTCACTGGATTTTTCTGATTAGCTGCCCGCAGGCGAGAGTAAGAGGAACTAATCAGTAGAAACAGCTGTTGCAGTTGTGTGTCCTGTGTATGAATACCTGCTCTGTTCTGCAGTGCCAGTCTGTGCAGACACTTCCCACATACTCAAGGGTAGAAGGTCAGTGAGGTTTGGAAAATTTATACCGGATACATACAGCGCCACAGCTATCTCACCTGATTCCAAGACCCAAATCTGAACAGATATGACAGTGACAAACTGTAAGTGTTTAATGCTCAGTGTGTGTTGAAGCAGTGGCTCCAGTTCGTGTTAAGTCCACACCGCACAGCATCCAGCTCCAAACCAGCTTGGAAAACCTCAGATTAAAAATAAATTGGCTCTTCGCTGCTACATTTAAAACTTCCATTACCTCGTCCACTCCTGTACTAAAAGAAGTCTCCAGCTTGCTCCTGAAACAATAGCATTGATTCACTGTATTCAGTGCACATACTGTAGAAAGTGTGCAAACATGTGTAGAAAGAACTTAATGAAATTCACTGGAGCTGGACAAATGGAGGAAAAATCAATAACCAGCATGTCTGCCTCCAGGCCACGATGCAGCGGTCAGCGAGTGGTAGATAAGCAGTTTACATAGAGTATGATCACTCTTTAACATGTTTAAAGCAACAGCCACCATCTGTACATGTGGAGTGCCTGCAGCCTCATGTTGTATCCTTCTCTTCTCTGGGTACCTCTGGGTTTAATCAACATTTGGCACATGCACAGAAAGAGGTATATTTACGCATTCCCATGCACATACAGTTCATACCATACAGTAATGTGAAGCAGCTCTTTCAAACAGTGTCCTCATGTTTCAATCAGAAGAGGCCGTGCAACACTCACAGGTTTTGATTAGTCCTCTCTCTTCAGCTACGTTACGATGGAAAAACCTCTGACAGTCAATGCACCACTTTGGTCCAGACTGAAATATCTCACCAGCTGTTGGATGGATTTTTTTTTTTTTTTTAATTTTGCACAGGCATTCAGGCAACATTGTTGATCCCCCTGATTTTTCAACTTTCACACAAACTGTGTTCAGGTTCTTTTAAATGAGCTGAATCGATTGTGTGAGTGTGAAAAGTGGATTTTATGGAAAGTTTGGAAACTTTACAGCCACTGGTGTGTGAACAGACACTGTTACCAGCAGAAAATCCTGATATCTCAGAGTAGTAATTGCATCTAATAGTTAGTGATAACATTTTTACACCGCAGTTACTCATAATTATAATTGAATGATATAATGCAAACAAATTAGTTTAGCAATTTAACAAGAGACTTACAGCCCCAATGGATCTGCCAAAATCCAAAAAAAAACCTTTAAAATAAATGTTCATTTGTTCCTCATCCCCTTTATCCCCCTTCATTTTTCATTTCCCTCTCCTCCTTTCTTTGCTCCACCTGTCTCTTCTCCCTGACAGGCCCGGCTGGATTTCCGAGACCCTCTCCTGGTGTCTTTGGATTTTGGATTGGCCAACGAAGATCAAGGCCCCGTCTTGGATGAAAGCCTCCCCAGATCCATCAATAAGACAGTAAGTCTTCTTACTGTCACTTTTAATAGCAACTGCTAAGTTTAACAGTAAGCAGAAGATTTTGAGTCAGACAGGAAGGACTTGAACCTTGTCTCAAACATCCTCCATCTGTATATACTTATAATCCAAGAATGAGAAGTAGGGTGTTTCTTGTTTGGCTCCAACCTCACTGCTGCTACAGCACATTAGCATCTGCAACAGCTGACTGCCATCCTTCAGTGTTTCCCCAAATCTGCATTAGTGTTTCAACACCAATGGCCAGAAAGAGTCTTCCCACACTCCTACATGCATATTTTTCTTCTAACAAGAGGGTTTCCAGATAATTGTTCCAATGAGTGATGTTTCCAGATAAAGAGGGGAAGTATCACACGAGAATTCAGCTTTGACATGTTAAGCACTAAAGGCAGGGGTGTGCGAAATGTACGGTAGCAGCGACGCCACACCCCACACTTTTAAGCACAGGACCATATGTGATGTGTGCATCAGCTCTGACACATCCTGGCTCTGTGATTCTCTCAGATTCAGAGTCTGTCGCAGCAGCTCTGCACGCTCTGCACTGTTACTGTGACCTCTCCTCTTATTGAAAGTATGAGACGGGACACACACTCACATGCACACACACACACAGAAAGGGGAAGTCATCAAACGGAAGCTGCCGTTTTTCTTTTGAGATTGTGCTGCAGATGATACCCCGGTTCCTCATCTTTTCCTGTGAGAGTGGACAGTGTTGATGTTAACAGTGACCCCCATAGACTCTGGGGGGAAAGGCAAAGGAAATTAAGGTCATTTGAATGCACCCTTTGAGTCAGGGATACAAACAAACATAGCAACAGCAGCTTGTTTTGATTCTTGTTACTGCAGAGCAGCTTCTGAAGCCCAGTCTCATTGTTACTGCAGTATTTATATATAAGGCACCACTTAATATTTAATGACATATTTTGCTGTGTCATCCATTCCTGAGATACAGACTGAGAGCATGTAAGTCATCAATCTTTTTAGCTGCCACTCAACACTTCCACACTAATTTGATGTGCCAATAATCATCTGTTGTAGACACAGATTTAAGCCTTTAAACGTCCGTCACTCTGCACAGTGAAGCTAAGACACCTAACTGAAGTGACAATAGGCAAAACACAAATTTGAACACACTCTGACTTTAAAATTTCTCCTCTTCTTTACGTGTCTGCCATGTAGATTGCTTTAGTGGACTGTGGGAGTGATGAGAGGTGCATTGCTGACCTTTCTCTAAAAGCAGAACCGAGTGTAAAAAGGTAAGACTAACACACCCACGTTGTGTACATTGAAAGTTATTGGCTGCTGTAATTTTCCATACAGGCTCCATAGAGATTATATTCATATCGTTTTATTCAAGGAATACAAGTTGTCACATTCATGATGTCAGTTTCACAGTGATTTGACCCGCTTTAGTACAGACTCTTGTAGAGCATGGCTGCCCCCATGTGGCTCATGTGCACATGTGCATCACAGCCAAATATGCTGATTGTTTTCATTTCCTCCTGCAGCATGGTGATCAAAGCAAAGAAAGACAAGATTGATGTGAACATCAACGTTAGAAACAGCAAAGACAATGCGTACAACACCAAAGTTATCCTCAGCTTCACACCCAATATCAACTATGTTAAAGTAGAGGTGAGTGTTTGTGGTGCCCTGGTCTCGGTCAGTTAAGGCACACAGCTACAGGGCAGGGATCATGTGTACAGCACATCATCTCAATGTGTGTGATGTCCTCAGGACCACCAGAGGGAGAGTCACCTTCACCAGTGTATCCAGTCAGCTGTAGTAACTTTGGACGGCCAGAGACCATTTGTCCTGACATTCATGAGAATTATCAGTGTCCAGACTACTGTTCCTATTCTAGCATGCTAGGCTTGCAGGTCTGAGCTTCTTACTCTCTGTGGTAGAAACTTTGTTGCATAACAATAACAAGTATTGTAAACTGGAATTGTTATTGTATATCTCACCAAACTGAGATTAAGTCAGTCAGGTTTCAGGGCCTAAGAGGCGGGAGGGAAATGGGCCCGGTTCCGGTCCCGGTCCCGGTCCCATTCCGGTCCCGGTTCGGGTCTCGGTCCCGGTTCGAGTCCCGGTTCGGGTTCCGGTCCCGGTTCGAGTCCCGGTCCCGGTTCGAGTCCCGGTCCCGGGTCGGGTTCCGGTCCCGGTTCGGGTTCGGGTTCGGGTCCCGGTCCCGGTTCTGGTCCCGGTTCGGGT
>OMNW01026104.1:10792-21700 GCA_900303245.1 Selene dorsalis
TGTGTGTGTGTGTGTGTGTGTGTGTGTGTGTGTGTGTGTGTGTGTGTGTGTGTGTGTGTGTGTGAATACTAATGAGAAGCTAAAAGCTGAATTTGTATCCAGGAGGAAAAACAACTCAATCCAATGAAACACACACACAGGAAGAGGAGGAGGAGGAAGAGGAGGAGGAGGAAGAGGAGGAGGAGGAAGAAGAGGAGGAGGAGGAAGAAGAAGAGGAAGAAGAGGAGGAGGAGGAGAAGGAGGAGGAGGAGGAGGAGGAGGAGGAGGGTGGAAAGGACGGAGGCTTGTGGACGGAGGCAGAACATGTCGACTTCAGACCTAATCGGAACCATGCAAGCAAAACTAAACACACATCCGTATCTCTGCCACGAAGTTGGACTGCGACACATCGGAGTTATTTCCCCTCTGGTGGGAGTGCACTTCATTTATTTTGCCAGAAAACTGTAGAAATCAGGCGAGAGAGACGACATGAGAACGTTAAAGTAAATCAATTTACTGAAGATTCATGAAGCTGAGACGTGAGGTGACACTGCAGCACCAACAACACAGTCCGGTGACGCTCCTGCTGTATTATGAGTGTGTGTTGTTAGGTGGAAACCTCTCATCCATAACTTTGCTGACTTTCATGCTTTGAAACGAACTGAAGAATTACACACTCCTCTAATTATGGGCTGAAACTTTTTCCAACTTCCCAGGCTCATAAAGTTTAGTCTAAACCCTTTGGATAATACCAGACAAGCCAAAATACGTGTTTTGAGTTTTTTCCTTGAAACATTTGGCAATTTGGACATAGACGGCTTTCATCTGAGAGGTGGGAGCGGCAACAGAAAACTCACTGTTTGCTTAAATCAAGCCGCATGGGAACATCATCTAAACATCCGCAGTCTTAACTTGGCACAACAGGTCAACAAGCTTCAGATTTGAGGCGAAGAAGCGTTCAAGATTTTGATGGCTCATGTCTCTTTTCGTTGCTTTCCCAAAAACCAAAAACACAACAGAAGTGTAAGAGACAGATCTGATGTTGTTGCAAAAATAAACATGTCTGACTGCTCGGCTTACAGTAATACAGTCGGACACTTGTGGGTCGAACCAATCCTCAAAACACGGAGGCGGTACTTCCACAAATACTGTGGACTACCTCAGATTTACGGTTTCTGAAGAGAACAAAAGTAAAAACCTTCTTTTCTCACTATTATTTACGATAAAAATAAGAAGCGCTGCCAAACTTAATACTGGCACACGTCTTTGAAATACTTTTACTTTCTCTTTCTCCAACTTCCTTCCAGAGAACCAAAACAAGCCTTTTTTCCGAACTGTGATGTGGAATAAAACCTGTTTTTCATACATAGTTCTCAAACCTAATATTTTTGGACTTTGTACAAATACTACTACATCAAAGCCGAGGGCAGTCTAAGCAGCTACGTCCTAATCGTTGGTTTTATTTGGTTAAGTTTACACTCCAGCACCATCAACCGAACTTGTTACTCCTGATGTTTGCCAAGCACATCTGGTTTGTCTGGTTAACCGTTACGCTCTTGTAAAACCATGACTCTACACTCTTTGGCTAAAGCAGGCGTACTCGAAGGCAGCACACTTCATCCTTGCTTCCAAACTGGCCTTCTCTAAATACCATAAAATGTCAACACGTCACACCCACACGAGTTTTCATTTTTGGACTGCAGAAGAATTGGCGGAAAATTAGCCTCAAATAGCTGTCTCCACCCAATCACTAAGACCTTACTTTTACGTAGATGATGGCTTTTTCAGAGTTGTAAACAGTGACGCCCAAGGAGAAAAGTGTCAGGAATCAAAACAAATACCTCTTTAAGTAAGAAGTAAAGCGTCAGTAATCCTGGACCCTTGGCTTGCACAGCTCTCATGTTCACTTTGGACAGCGAGCAAAGCAGTTCACCAATAAACTAAGAAACACTCCACTCACAATTCTTGACATTTCATAACAGACCGTGTACCTTTTCTGTGAAAGCAGTGAAGTAAATGCAGCAAACGGCGACAACGACAACGAGAAAACTAGACGAATGAGCTCCATGTGTTTGTTGCTCGTCCAAGTGGTTCAAGCCTCGGAGGCCGGGCGAGCTGCATGCACATAAGTGTGAGTGTCAGTACCTGAAGAAAGCCAGAATATGGAGTGATGGTGTATTACTAATGTCTATCTGGCAGGCAAGGAGGGTCTGGATTGGACCGGACCAAATGGCATCAGGACAACAACTAACCAGCTCCATCTGTTTGTAAAACATTCTCCTTGAAACTCTGATGTTACTGTCGGTCACGCTTTTTGTTCAGTTGTTTTCTTCTGCTGACTCTTACTTTGCGAAGTTAGTTTGCTTCTAATTAGATTTTCCTGGTCGGTGTACAAAGCACACCCAAACTCTTTAGTGCTTCAATGTGATCTTTATTCAATTAAAAATTCAAAGCGAAAAATGCAAAGCAACATGGAAACATACTTGGATTCGTCTGGGCTTCAGCAGCCAGTTAGCTTAGCTTAGCATCAAGACTGGAAGCAGAGGGAAACACCTAGCTTGGCTCACTCATGTTCACTAATTAACACCATGTAAAATCCCATAAAAGAGTCAAACTGGGTCTGATGAAACTGTAAATAAATCGACTGATTCACCTCTTCGGCTCCAGTGTGTGTGTGTGTGTGTTTCCTCATGTGTGCTTGTTTAACTGTGTGTGTATGAAATCAGAAAAGAAGAAAATTAAATTACACAGCACTGCGAGGGAGGTGCTCTTCTCTTGCCACAGATAATTGGATTCAACAAATGAAATGTGAATTTAAATAAAAAACTGAGAAAGCTAAGGGTATGTCAACAAAAGTAAAAAAAAAAAAAATTGCAGTTCCTCTGTACTGATGTTGGCGACACACAGAAAACACGGCAAAGTCGTAACATGGTTTTAGCCTCAGGTTGAGTCCCTGGGCGAAAATAAATTTCTCATTAGAGATCAGAGCTGAAAACATTTATATCTGGATCTAAGGTCTAAAGTGTAAAAACAGCCTGTCAAACTTTAAACCCACTGTACTTCCTGCTGGGCCCTTGAGCTGGACTATCAAACTGTCAGCGGATGTGTGTGTGCGTGTGAGTGTGTGTGTGTATGTATGTATGTATGTATGCGTGTGTGTGTGTGCGCTTCACTGCCTTTGACTGCCAAGTGAAAATTACGCAAAACTTTGCAATGGTTGAAATGTGAAAAGCAAATGAGGTGTTTCCTTACAAGTTTCGTATCCATGAGAAAACAACGTTTAGGAATTATAATGGACAGATTTGTTGGACAGCTATTGCTAAGCTAATGGGATGATTTACAGATGTGTTCAGTAGCAGCTGTTAGCATGTCTGGCTAGCTGGGCTCAAACGTCAAAGGACACATTATTAACTGGGTGCTAACGCTAGTTTTCCCTTTTTAAACTCCAGCAGCTTTAGTCAGTGATTTCTAAGATAATATTCCTATTAAACCTTTTCAATGTCGAGAATCAAAACATACAAACAAGTTCCCATAGACACGGTTAAGCTAACTAGCTTTATACGAGACTGGTAGCGATGCTAAAGTCATTTCTATACAACGTTGTATGTGTAGCCCATCAATAAAATACATAAGATCCCATTTATGAGATATAAGATTAGATATATATTTGATTCATTTTAATATAAGATTAAAATGAATCAAATGAAAACATTTAAAAAGTCAGCTGGAGTGACACAAAACCATCTTTAGCTATAACCGCAGCTAGCAACAGCTAATACGCTCGTCATGGTTGTCCGTTGTGATTTTCTGTCTACTCGTGATATTTCTGGATCACAGCGAAGAGAAACTACCGAGTGTGTATTTGGAAAAACATTATCTGTCCTTTCTAATTAAAAGTTGTGCTACGGTTATGATAGCATGACAGGTTTTTGGGCTAATTCACGTCTAAACTCACAAAACTGGTTGTCATTTCTAAAACTTACACCAGCTGTGTTTTTAGTCTCATGTGTTGTCGAAAATTAATATTGTTATCGTAGTATATCATGCCTCCGTGCTACATCTGTGCTATGACAGACTTGGAGGGACTAACATCCAGCTATTTATCTGTTTCATATCCAAGTGACCACATAAACTTTATTTTTTTACTTTAATAAATAACAGCTTTATTATGGACACTAGGGGAAAAACAAGCACTTCTCAGAGATCAGAAATATTGATTAACACTACTCTAAACACAGTAATAGGGACAGTAGTGGTACATTTTCATCTGTTTCAGTGTCTGTCACTATTTTCTTTTCACTGTGGTTGAATGTGTATTTCAGCTTTTTCCTTCCTTTTCCTTCAAGTTGTGCTTCTTGTGACTTTTCTGGTGAGACTTCACTGTCAATGAAAGTCAGCATCAATCCAGACACAACAAAAGAAAACCAGGCTGTTGAACTAAGATGAAAATCTCCATGTTTCTGTCCTGCTCTCTACAGTCTGGGCTCCAGTTGTAGCTGCTGAGGCCTTTACCAGAGCTGAGCAATCTGATCCTTTCAATGACATAACGTCCTGAATGGCAGATTAATTTTCTGTTAATGCCCAACATGTGTGGGTGAATGTGCACTTTTCCCACAGACCAAACTTCTGAAGTCTCATTCTGGCAGCGCAGGTATGCGCTGTAAGCTTTGAAGCGTAAAAAGATCCCAAGTCGTGCATCAAACGATAAGATTTGTGACAGAAAAGTGCGCGGCACGGCGGTTGGACGCTTCTGACAGTCGACAGCATGTGGTCTCGCTCCGTCCTACTTTCTCTGAAACATCAAACATCCGTGTCTCGTAAATGATGTGAGGACAGAGCCGATCTTTGACGGTTCTGTAATGGGGAGAAACCACATTCACATGGTCGTCACATTTGACGAACACCGCCACATCGCTCATCGCAGGGACGACAGCCATGATGGTGTAACAAAGGCAGATAAATTTCTGTGGTCTTCAGGGGGCATTAATGGGTTTTTTTTTATCTGTGTACCTGACTCCAGATTGTTGGCTATGTATGACGTTTCAGTTTACCACCACACGCACTCACACAGGGGCCTTTCAAGTCCTTTTGATGTAGCCAGAGCCGTGTGGTTGTTCATCATGTGTCGGAAACCGTGAGATTACGTTGAAAGGAAAAGCAGAACCGCTGATTCTTTAAAGTCGCCACAGCCCTGCGCTCAGGACAGCAGGTGGAACAGAGACATATGAAGCCCATAAAGTCACCAGCTCGTAAATTTGTGATTCTGTATTACCAACTATTGGTTTTGGATCACATGCACTGATGTATGTGCTCGTGTTTCAGCGGTGGTGCCTCGGAGGGATATTCTGTACATTGACTGTGCAGCTGGACAGGAAGTATATTCAGAGCGCATGAACATAACCCAAACTGTGCTGTTTTATTTGATGCTGCTCATATTTAAACTACGCGTTCATACACGTGCTGTAATTATATATATGTATATTATACGTATATATAATTACAGAAGGTGTATGAAATAGTTAAATGTAGTGGTGTAACGTCCATAAAACTGTATGACGACCTTATAAAAGCAGTACAATAAAAACTCAGTATACCTTGAGTTTGTTTTTGTACTTTTTTAATGTCATTGGTAAACTTCCTCTTTCTTTGCATTGCTGTGTATCACTGTTTTTCTAATGTTTGTTTTCAATACTTGTTTTTTAATGAAGCATCATCGTCCAAGAGAAACAACTTTGTACTTGTGCATTGCTGAAATGTCAATAAAGCTCTCTTCAATCTTGTCGAATTAATCTATTTTAGATTTCCAACGACTCTTTAAGTTGCTCTTCTGATTGTATTTATGTTCAGAGCAAAAGCCTCATAACTGCTGCTTCAGTGTATTTTTCATACTGAGAATTAAATGGGTAAATAATACATCTATTTATGTAATACATCTTTTTTTTTTTTCAATGTTAATACTAAAAAAACGTAGTAATAGACGATGATGGAAAACTATAAACTGCAGTTTGTTACAATGGGACTTAGTGGTAATATCACTGTAACATTTGTCGACATACTTTCCTCACAAAAGTCTATAAAACATTTAATTTTACTGGAGAATCTTTTAGTGGTAAATTTACTGTTTAACCAAACTGGATTTACTGACTCTTCACTCGTGTGTGTGTGTGTGTGTGTGTGTGTGTGTGTGTGTGTGTGTGTGTGTGTGTGTGTGTGTGGTCATCTTACAGGCTCAGAGCTTCCAGTTCCTGCTGGCAGCAGCATGTTAACAAAGAGACTTGGCATTTCTGACAGGAAGTCATTTTCAGCTCTGCAGTATTTTGTTGTTGTTCAGCAGTGATGAACTGTGTTCTCTCAAAATGGACAAGGACAGGTGTCGTTTCTTCACTAATTGAAATTATACTGAAATTTACCTCATCCTGATTTTGTCTGTGAACGACTCTCAAACAACCTCTTTAAAAAAAAACCCAACAACATCATAAATCAATTTTAAATGTGTCCTGTGCAGGTTGATGTCTGTGCATCAGTATCTGGCAGGTATTTCTCTAACACAGGTGCAATAAGACACGCTGTTAACGACAACTGACTGATGGACAGTGTGTCTGACTGTAGGTGATGTAACTGCAGCAGAGGAGGAGCTGAGGAGTATTTTCCCTCTGGGACGGACTCTCACCTGTTTTCTCTCCTCGGTCGCCTCGATCTCCCTTCTCCCCCTTCAACCCTCGTTCTCCTCTGTCACCTGAGGAAGAAACAGACCAGGTGAAGATTTAGCAGATTTTACAGGAACAGAAATAAAATCTGAAAACTTTATAAAATTTTTTTGAATTATTGATTCTACCAATTTAAGACCAAAAAAAAAAAAACATGTTGTACTATATAATAATAGTATAAATACTCTAACATCAAAGTAAAACAGGCCTTTCTAGAAAAAGCCTCTGTAACATCACAGTACATGTTTCATGCCAGGTTGAGGAAAAACGAACTTCACATGTATGACACTACATCTGTAGTGTACGGTATATTCAACAGGTTGAACCCTGTATTAACAACAATACTCATCCTAATGTAAAAAACAGTGACAACAACAACGTAGCACAAATTGTTAATAACACACAGAAGTTTGTAAATTACTTAACTAAAACTCAACACTGACAGGTTTAAATTGAATAAAAGACTTTTCCTTTGCCCATTTCCTTTCCTTATTTTCACCCTTTTATATATTTTTAGCAGAAGCCTCTAAAACAGCCGGCCCTGTAATCGTCTCCTGATATGGGCATGAGATGTGAAAATTAGAGGATACCACCCTGCGTCCCTGTGTTTTAAGTGTGTCAACCTCTAAGTGTTGTGGTTAACATTCATTTGTTTTTTCTGCTGCAGCGTCGGGGTGAACAAGGTCGAAAAACAGAAGCAGCTGCAACAAAGAGACCAGTGTCAAGGTGAATTCGTGGAGTATCTGTGCAGACGTAGATGTTTGCATGGTGGAAAAGTTAGCGCAATGCAAAAACCACCAAGGAATCAGTGTAAGTAAAAATCCTTCTCTTTGTGGTTTCTGCAAAAAAAAAAAAAAAAAAACCCAACAAAAAACATGACGGTACGTTTTCACACGACACCTCCCTCCTCCAATCAGCAGCATGGATACCACTTTTTCCTCGTTTGTTTTCTTTTCAAAATAAGACTCGGTTCCAGGACAGAGTCTGTTTCTCACCGTCATTTGTTGCTAATTTTCAAGGTTTGAAACCACAAGCCTGTTTTTGCAATGAAGCTATAAGAGGATCGGCTTCAAGTCGGCCTTTATCCCACGTTTAATTTGACTCCCTTTTTTTTCACGTGTGAGACCACAGCAGCCGAGGTGGCGCTCAGTCCCACCTACCATGTGTTGGCCCCCGCTGAGTGTGAGCAGTGGAGCTAAACACTGACTGAACCACACCCTGGGCTGTCAGTGTCACCTCAGCTCTCTGACCACATCCTTAACAACAAAATAACAGCGCAAGGAAAAAAAAAAAAAAAAAAAAAAACCCAAACACATCGCTAAGCTACTGCGGAGCCACAACAGACAACAGATGCATTCGATTTAAATCTGCTGTTGGGCCCGACTGCGAACATGTATCAAATTTAAAAACGTCACTAATCAACACGTCGACCTCTGGGGATCACACACCACTTTTTATTCTGACTGGATTATTTCAACAGGCATCGAATGCATCGCCATGAAGCTTTGCACATCCATCCACTGTGGCCCAGGGGGGATGAACGCTGATGAGACAAACGATCCTCTGGCTTCTTCTGCTCCATCAGTGATAATGATACAACCATCCCTGTCCCTCCACACAGTCATTTCTAATCACTTCATTTTCCTTCCCGTGCCAACATCAAGTCAAATTTTACATTTCTCCAACTGCAAAACCAGGGACAAATTCACCTATCATCATCCAATAACACTGTTCCCACAACCACACACTGCATCTTCATGACTTGGACCTGCCATACAAGCAGCGAATCGACTCCTACAGATGAAATTTACTTTAACCTGTCAGCGTATTTTTATGTCTGACTTTTAGCATCAAATCAACATTGGTCATTATTCAGCTTCTGTTTCTGTACTTTAGTGTTTAAAGCCAATGTGACCAATTACAGCGAGCTAACGTTAGCAATGCTTAAACTAAGTAAAGACTGCAACCACCACTATTATTTTCTACATACTAAAGATACTAAACTACGACAATAAAGGTTATAAATGATAAACATCAGCATGTTATTGTTCCTGCAACATTATCATCCAGCTCTGAGCACTGTCTGCTGGTAGTGCTGTGCTGAACATGACACAAAATTTGACCTTTCTTTATTCTCGCAGTGGCTCATGGCAACAAAACCCACATCATCACACAGCTTTGCAGCTTAAAATGTACTAAATAAATAAACAAATCTTTATCTAAATAGCACCTTTCGATAGCAGATGTGTCCCAGAGAACATTAAACAAGATCAAGACTAAATAAATGAGTCTCGTGCTGCTTCGAAAGCAAAGTCTCTCTTTCTTTTGAACCTGCGATGAGGAACAATATGTAAACTCTGACCTCTGGTTTTTTTACTGGTATTATGCAGCTGCAGTAGCCCCTTCATGTGAGGCAGGTGCATGAGTATGTAGGGCTTTAACATGAATATTGACGGAGGTCAGTGTTATCAAATCAGGAGCAGAGTTACTTGGTCAGAGGTTTCAGGTCAAAGAGGAAATTACAGTCGAGCCTGAAGGAAATGAACACATGTATTAACATCTCCTTCTTTTAGCCTCGTGTTTTGATTTTACAGCCAACAAATTAACCGCATGGTTCGGTCTGAGCAGGATCATCAGCCTTATTTCAAAGTGCAATAAACTGTTGTTTTCGGTACAAAGCTCTGATAAACCCACTGGACGCCCGTCCAGTATAACCCGGGACAAAGTTAGCAACAGGCTTATGAAAAGAAATGAACAAGAATAGCTGTTTTAAAAAGAGCCAGATGTTTTTTCTCTGGGGTTCAGATGAAGAGTAAGTACAGGACTTCATTCATCAGAGGTACAAAAACATGGCTCCCAGTGGAGCTAAGGTTGCTGAGAGTCTGCAGGACACATTATAAGGTGGTTTGCACAGAATCAACTTATAATATAATAATGTTTCAGGGCAGTTTTTCTTCACCCAAGTGGCCAAAAAAGATAAATAATCCAACTCTAACCCCAAACCCAGCAAATCCACATGATCTGTGATGCTTTAAAGCCAACACCTACCACGCTCCCTGCTCAGTCTACCCCACTATTCAGCTATAAAAAGAAACCATGAAGCCTCCCCGTGCTGTTTTAACAAGCTTTTCAGGATCTCTCCTCTCTCCACAGCCGAGCGGCCGCCTCGCTCTGAGGCCCCGTTCACACCAGATGGTCGACAAACTCTTCACCGGTTTGTTAAAAACCCACAGCCGGAGCCCAGACAAGTGAAAGCACAGACGGACATTGTTGTAAACTACCAGAGTGAAGATGGTCGAACCTCGGCCAAGGTCCTGCTTTTCTTAAAATAAAAAAGAAACCTCTTATTCCTGAGCTGCTTTCAACACAATGAACGTGTCAATCAGACAATACGGCCTCCACTGTAGTGTTTCTGTGTGACACTGATAAAATAAATAATTGCAAATTCACACTACTGATCAGTTTTAAGCTGTCTTCATAGTATTGATGAGGGATGAGACAGGAGACGATGGCGCAAACAACTTTTAAAATAAACCGTGATTACTGTGCTGTTAGCATTTACGCTAATGATCTTGAAAATTGCCAGTTAACGGCAGTGACTCCATAACACGTCTCCAGCTGTTTACGATTAAATCAGATTCAGCTTTACAGAAAAAAGATAAGATAAGAGCAACCTTAGTAAGTAAACATTGAAGTCAAAGGGCGTGAATGTACATCTCCTGTTTTGATTTCAATAATCAATATAATCATATTTGCTGCTCATAACTTCCTCCAGTAAAAACCTCATAGACGAGCTTCTCTGTTCAGCTGTACCAGATGTGTGTTTACTTCCCTGCATCGCTGTGTGTAGATGGAAAGATCCATAATCTGCAACGTATGTACACATGTGTAAAGTAAAAAAAAAATATAAAATAAAAATCAAACATACAGTGGAGTCTGGTGCCGAGCGTTGAGTCATAACAACAGAGACGCCACCAGATCAGCCTGAGAGCTACTGGCTGACACTGGGACTGTGAGACACCAACACTGGACAGTGCAGCCAAACCCAACTCTGACTGGCAACAGCTGTTGGCTGAACACACACACACACACACACACACACACACACACACACACACACACACACACACACAGACTGACATGCTGACACAAGAAAGACTGCAGCGCCTTATCAAGTTAGTCACGGCTGTGATTTTGTCCAACAGAGCTCCATATGTGTGTG
>OMNW01026107.1:11360-34796 GCA_900303245.1 Selene dorsalis
ATAGGCCCGGCGGGCCACCAGGCCTAACTTGCCCCCCCACCAGGCTAGGCATCCTTTATTTTTTAAATTTCAATCATTTTTTTATACTCCATACCACTCACAGTGGTGCGGTTGAATGCACAACGGTGACATCTTTTGATCGACACGTGAACACAGGGTGAGGTTTGGTGTTTTTTTCATTACCTGAAATTACCCCCAAAACAACTGCCAGCGGTCAGGACATTGTCAACATTGACCTTGTTAACTTGACCTCGTTAACGTTAACCGAGCCACGGCTCCAAGAGCCACAAACAGCTACTGTAGAATGGCTGTTAGCACGTCGTCCCCTGCAGTGGCTGCGCAGCGGATGCGAAAAGGCTGCAGCCGCTGAATTGGGACACAGAATGTAATTGTTTCATTTTTCAGCTCGTAGGCTACGGTTTCATTCACATACGTTTGTTTTCACTCTGGTCCAAACCATCTATAGATCCATTGAGTGTAACGTTGACCACCACCATGTCGACTGACCAGAAAAACTCAACTTTCAACATTGATCTCATGCAAGGCCTTATGGAATTGCACCTTCTAAATTCTACTAATCCATTCATGAATCTGTTACATATAGAGCCCTGCCATCAGTCAGTGGTTAGGGTTACTTAGGGTTTGGGTGGTTAGGGTCAGGCACCAGTGGGCCAGCCTATGAAGCAGCAGAGTGAAACTGAAGAAACTGTTCAGCTCAAAGGTCTTCAGAGACTTAGACCCTGTTAATCCTCCAGAGCACAGGAACACTCCGCATTGGATCGCTAGCGATCCAATGTAATTCCAACGAGAGTGACGCGGCTTTCGGTGATACCGTCCCATGTAGCAGGGCTTCACTGCGCAGCATCACTAACTTTCCGCCAGCTTTTTGTCATGGCTCATTCATGTGAAAGAAAACATTTGACGTCATAATAAACCATCCGGCATCCAGTTTAGAGCTACATTGCCACCTACGCTCAGCTGCTGCCTGCGGTTTAATTCAACCGCAAATCAAAACACTGGAAGTCACATCGAGGCCTTCTCCGGCAGCCAGACCACCAGAAACACCAGAGTCACTAGGGACCTGCTGGCTACCCCCTCCCCAATATTACATTATAGTATAGTATAGTATAGTATATTATATTCAAAACAAAATTCTTACAAAACAGAAATAGATATAGAAATAGAAAATTCCCTTCAGTTTATCTTTGAATGTTACTGCGTTACTGAGACGGACAAACCACCTGACCACATCCCTCCTGACTGAATAGATATCATTGAAGCTCTCTATTAGCAATGTCTCACCTGAAACCTGGCGACGTGACAGGAAGTCACACGACTGAACCACATTTTAAAGCCAGACACATAACAGAGCTATCGTGTACATCCTGTCTGACTGAGCTGCTTCATTACCCACAAATCCAGTGGAGACACACAGGCTGAGGCTCTGAGAGCTGGAGATAAATGTTTCAGGTTTATTGTTTGTAATGATGCTAAAGCTGCGTCAAAGAAGAAGAAAAAAGAGAGGGAGACAGGCTGTGTGGGCGAGAATGAGAAACCTCAGGGGGCCATGATGCTATAGTCATCCCAGAGGAGGAGAAGAAGAAGACAAAGAAAAAAAATCAATGCGATAAAAAGCGATGACATCAAAACCGAGTGAGGACAGAAACACACAGAGGACAAGAAGACAAAGGACAGGAGGATGGAAGCAAAAGAGTGAGACCAGGGAGAGTTAGTTTTTTCAATGAGATGATATTTTGAAGGAAAAGTTTGACCATTTCTGAGGCGGAGTTTGAACAGCGAGGACGTTCTCCTCAGAACCTGGATCCTGACAGGACCTGGTCCACAGGGAGACACAGAACCAGGTTCTGGGGTCACAGCTCAAAGCCTCAGAGCTGTTCTCAGCTTTGTTTTGAAGGTGTCACTCTCTCACTCAAGGGCCTTGGGCTTCATACCGTTCCAGCCCGTCAACTCTTACATAACACGTCTGCTACATTCAGGTGCCGTCAGAAAGTGAGCCAACACAGAAAGCTGACAACAGTAGTAACTTTCGATAAACCTGCACTCTTGATGTTTTTATTCTCTGATCCTATTCTCTGTTTGAATTTGCTGGATTGTTGTTGAGTCAATGCTCCACCTGCGTTTTTAATAAATAAACAAATAGTTTGTCTGTTGAAGCCCATTTGCAATCTGGTGTCTCTGCTTGTTCACATGCCATGCGACACAGTTCATATCATGTGATTTTATTCTGAAAGTCCTGACCAGTAGTTGTGATTTGCGTCCATGTGCTGCTTTTTTCTGACTTTCTTCTCTGTTTAGTACCTCTTACACTTTCCTGTTCAACGGCAGCCGTTAACTGGATTACTGGTAACCGTACGGCCGTTAACAACAATGCATGTGAAGCATATGTTACATGAGGAAAAGAGAAATGTAACCGTAACACAACTTCGTTTATACACAGTGTTTTTTTTAACAGTTTCTGTGTGGCTGTTTTAATGGCAGTAAACAATTTTATGCTGCTGTTATCATTTCATATGCACATGATTATGTATCGTGTCGCGACACGTTGAAATCACTTTTACTCGGCCAATAACACTCCTTAATCTGTCTGGTCATCACAACACTCCGTGAAGTACAAGCATGTCAGCACTCAAACCGACCCTCCACAGACATCCACCATTGGCACACAGCTGTCTGTTGGAAACATACAGTCTATGGTTGGAACTCTGAAAGAAAAGAACTCTGATTGGCTAAACGACCTGTGCCTGCTAGAGCTACGGAAAAAGGCTACAGAAAGGAGCTGTAAAACAATATTAAGAGGATCACAGGTACTCAAAACCATTGATACATCTTGTTAGGGATATAAACAGTTAAAATAAACCCAGAGAAAAGTGCACAGCATGAGGCCTTTAAGATCCTGTGCTTTAAGCTCTCTGGACCACTGTGACTTTTTGCCGTATAAAATGAGATGAGATAAAATGAAACTTATTAATCCTAATTGGTATCATTACAGTAGCAGGATGTAGATGAGGGGGCATTATGCAGCGTAGTTAAAGACAGCAAACTTGTATGTGCATCATCAGTGTATTAGACTTGTGTGTTAGTATCTTAGCGTGTTATATTGCACATGTGTGGAGCAATGGGGAGGAAATGGTTGCATGTGTTTCAGAGGAATATTGCACACACCACTGGAGTCTCAGCTGGTTCCACAGTCTGACAGCAGCAGCAGGAGAAGACCTGCGCTACGACTGCTTTGAACGCGGCGGGTGGAGCAGCTGGTCGCTGACAGAGCTGCCCAGTGCTGTCAGAGCCTCATGCAGGGGGTGATGGGAGAAATGTAGTGTAATAGTGGTGTAAAAGCAGGATGTAGTTATTCTAAAAACATTTTCTTCTCCTTCTCCGAGCAGAGGCAGTGATTTCAGAAGAGTAATGACATGGTACAACATTCAGGTGTTTCACCTCATTAACGTTCAGGTAATGTTTGTTTGTAATGAAAGAAGTCATCATCAGCACTGTTGCTGTTGTGTTTTTTCATCAACAACAATTTTCAACAGTAAAATAAAGTCAGATATTTAACCTCTGACCCCTCACGTCAGCTATACGTCTGATTTATGACCTTCCCCTGGACAGAGGTCACGTCTGCTCTGTCAGTCATGTATAACAGAGCTTTGAAAAGTACACAGACATTTTGACTGTGGCTGGACAAATTAAACTTTAAACATTTTACTCAGATGAAATGAGCTGGTTCAGCTGCAGGACAGAGTCTGTGGTTTTTCTGCTTCACTTTGAACATAGACACATTCAAGTCCATCTATGCAGTCTTACCATTTCGACTGTATGCAGCACAATCCACTGGACAACACACTGATCTACAAACTCCTCTCAGCCTCAAGCTGCCGGTCAAGAGCCTGTGTCAGGTTTATATGCAAAAAGCATTAACTGTAAATAAAGATGGACGTGGCCTCTGTAGCATCACCCACAGGTTTCTGAAGAGTTTTGAAGATCAAAGTGAGTCATTCTGACGTCGCCATCTTTTCAGTGCCTCACACCTGGGTAAAGAAGTGACAGGGGCACATGCTGGTTTGTGCAATTATGGAAAACTTTAAGCCTTGATAGAAGTCAGTTATATAAAAATTCATCTCCCTACAGTCGTCATGAAAAAGGAAATCAGCTGTAGAGACCAAACCTGTTGTTTCTGCGTAAAAGTTGAAAAATTTAAACATGAGAGTCTATGGTGACTAGGCATGGGTAAAAATGAAATGTCTGGGTAAAAAAAAAAAAAAAAAATTCCATTGAACACAGTCTTTTATTTTTAAATAACATATAGCATATTTAGATCATTAGTTTATCAAGTTAAAATAACTAATTGTATTATTCTAAATAAAATCAACATTACGCAGTCCTTTAAGGGAGTCTATTTTTTGGAAACGGATCCCAGAGAGGGTAAATCTCAAAACACTGCCCCAGTGTTTTCGTGTAGACACCCACAACGGATCTTTTGTGAAACGATGTTATCACAGCCTCACTTCCCTAAACTGCAACCTGAACACACCACGAGACATAACCTAACAACAACAACAACAGCAGTTGACTACTGTCGGGTCCCTCGGACACTGCACCTCAAACGTGCCCATTAAATCAGCATTAATCGGCATATTTGGACTGACTCAACTCCGTGTCAATATTTAGTTGATAATGTGGCAGCGTTACAGCACCACACATGATAGTCTGCGCTGCTGCTGCACACGACCTGAGAGATTTCTGACCCGCACTTTCTCTCTCTGACGAGACATAAAAAACAGCTCATAATTTTTATAAATTTTACAACTTTTTCATACCGTGGTATACCTTAAGCATGGTAACCAGCCCACGCCTAATGGGGACTGACTCACTGTTGGAGACACACTCTAGTGGACAGAAAAGGAACTGCAGATTCTGGTTCTTCAGTTTTTCAGCCTCTGTTTATACTTAGCAAAGAATAACTGCTTTTTTGTTTTGGTTTGGTTTTTTTTAAATATACCATCATGTTCATGTCCATTTAAATATACATAACTACATATGCACAAACTAAATAAATGAATAGGAGGATGGTCTGGTATCCATATAGGCTAAGTAGCCCCAAAGCCCCAAAGGCTGGATCACAAACTGGGCTCAGACCTCCAGATCAGCCATGTTTACTTCGTACCACCCTCTTTTAGGATTTTCTGATTACTTGAGAATTCAAACTGTACCAATAGGTCATAATGACACTGTGACATCATCTAGTTACAATAGTGAGTTACCGTGGGTTTATTATTGTTTTCAGATAATGATTTTTACTGAATGAAGCTGCGACTCAAATGAACCACATACCAGGTGTTTGAGCTTGATGAGGACGTGTAGAGGGAGAGACTGACAAACACAAGTGTGGTGTAAACAGCAGCCTTTTTCGCCCTACACTGCTGACTCCAAGACATGAAGACAAACCTATCTTTCACAGTCACTGATGCCGGTCGTCCCCAAATGTCCATAAATTAATTCAGAAACATCAGATATATTAAATTTTGGATGGAGCCATTTTTTCAACTACTCTCAATCCCCTAACCCAACCATGAGCTGATTTCACACCACCCACAGCTCTTTAAATTTAGCAGGCGTACTTGAACGCAGCACATGACCCACTGTGCTCTCCCTGAGAGTGCTGTTTTATTTATCTTTGATTATTTGCTCAGGTCCCGGCTCCTTGCTGCTCCCTACTTTGACTCAGCGTCTCAGAAACAGAGTCACACTATCTGCTCATCTCTGTTTCCACACAGCTCAACACTCGCTGACGTTTTTTTCCCTTCTCCTTCAACAGCTGTTACGTAACCAACTCTGCTCTGAGAAACTCAATGAAGCTCCATCTGACCGCCTCTCTCTCTCTCTTTCTCTCTCTCTTTCTCTCTCTCTCCCCTTCTCTCTCTGCATACCAATAATGAGCTGCAGGAAAATCTGCCGTCAGGCCTGAGAGCTGCACACAGGGGGGATATGACTTCACCCATTGGTATTAATAATGTGTGCAAGTGTGTGTCTGCAAGTGTTCAACTGTTTTGAAGCAAACAGTTCTGTCTCAGGTTGATTAGGAAGTCTGTGAAATATCCAAAAATGTTTATAAAATATAAATACAATAGGCCACAGAAGATCCATAAAGCCACAGAGACTGAACACTGATGTCTTAAATGCCTCGATTAGGTTCATTATGTCTTTCAATTATATTATATATGTCTTCAATAGCCTAAATAATACTGTGCCATAAGTGCCTCTTATTTCTGCACACAATCAAATAAATCAGAGATAGTTCTTCTTCAACTTATGGTTTTGCCTTTGCATTGAGCACCATTTGATTTGATTTCGTTCCATCACCTAAATCAAATTCTCCTGCTCTGCAAATCATTTGATTGGGAATAGACTCAGCTTTAGCTTGGGTTCCCCTCTAAGGTCTTGGAAAGGTTGCATTCAGGGGCTTGGTGCACACCAGTCAACAAAGTGGTAGAACTAAGCCCTATGTCTCCACAGACCTACATCTGTACAAGAGGCTCCTATCATGTTCAAACAGAGACACAAACAACGCATGGAAGAACATTTTTCGTCCAAATTCCCACCGCAGGCTTCAGCATTAACAGGCCCAAACACAACCTGCAGGCTGTGGACACAACAACAAACACTGCCGAGGGTCAAATCCATTGGTTTCAGCCGTTTAAAGTCAAAGTTTAAGATGTCACAGTAACGCAGCACGGGGACTGATACTCCAGTTCCAGTTGAACCTAGCGGGTGTCAGCTCAGTCTGAGTCGGACTTTGAGCTACCGCCCGCCGCCAAAGTCCCGCAAAACCCTGGCGCCACAGTCTGCCTTCAGTCACGCAGTGCTGTGTAGTGTGTGTGTGAGTGAGAGAAAGAGAGAGAGTGGAAAGTGTGTGTGTGTGTGTGTGTGTGTGTGTGTGTGTGTGTGTGCGTGTGTGTGTGTGTGTGTGTGTGTGTGTGTGCGTGCGCGTCTGTGTGCGCAAGCAGCGTGGCAGCGGATCAAACTGCTCCACAGCCCGTGAGAAGTTGCTGCTGCAGCCCGACACAGACACAACACTCACCGTCTGCTGTCAATGCTGTGCCCCTGTGAACTGAGTGAACCACTGGTCTTACCTTTGCTGTGGCCGGGGCTGCTGTGTCTCCTGGCCGGTGTCAGGTGCTTTCTCCCACGCTGTGTCTCCGTCAGTCTCGCCGGCGTCTCCGTGAGCGGTGTAGCGGGCTCAGAGCCGCTCCTGCCCGGGTCGCTCGGTGAATCCTGCGGGGACGACTCCATTCATGCACCGGGAAAGGAGAAAACTCCAAAACGGTCAAATTCCCCCTCAAGTATCCGCGGACGTATAAAGAGCGAAAAGTAGTACCGACAAACCGAGGTGTAAAATCAGCGGGGCGGTGTGTTTGAGCAGCGGGAGGAGCGCGTCTGCGGGGCGGCTCTCAGGACTCTGCTGTGAGCGCCATTTGGAGTAGAAGACGCCGGGCTGAGAGAGAGGGAGGGCGGCGCTGTGGAGAGCAGGGCTGCCCTCCCTGGAGGCTGAGATCCGGACTGGATCCACACCGGGAAGCTACTTCACGAGACTTCAGAACAAAACAAACACAGGTTTGAAAACTCAAGTCCAGTCACATGGGCCACACAGGTAGAGGGTGCACCAGAGAGTGACTCCAAATGTCTGCAGCAGGACTCAAGGGAACCTGAGTCACACCTTGATGGGTGTCACCCATGTCTGACTTTGACATCATGAGACTTTGACTGTTCATTAATTGATCACTGTGATAATTAGAGACTCATTATCAAACACAAATTAACTAAGATCTGAATATAAATTATCCATCTGCTAGACTTTTGCCCTAAGGCACCCCGTCCCCCAAATACACCCTCCCACTTACACAGGCCTATTTTCATTCTTACATGTAGTATTAGGTGATGACATGTTTCAGTTTAATCAGATGTGGGTGTAATGTGGTGGAAAACAGCATTAAGACCAGACACATGTTGAGCAGACCCAGGGAGGAATATAAGCCTGCGCATCTCTGAAGACAAATTTAATATTTTTATTATAATCTGTGATATCCACTTTCATGCCTTAAGGGAAGCAGCTCAGTGCAGTGAAGACAATACAATGCTCAATGATGGAGATGTAATATTACATAGGCTTATTTAGCTACATATGTATTTACAGAGTATAAGCTGCTGCAACCTTGTTCAGAAGAAAAGATGAAACACCATCAAACATATAGGCTGATATTATTTTTTGCATTAAGTACACAGATTAAATCAGAGACTGAATCATTTTGGAAACAGGCTCATGTGTTGCTCATGTGTGTAGAATATTTGTAATCACTTTTGTCTTTCACATCACAAATGGAATTCACATTGCCACTTGGTTTCATTTAATCAAGATGATCTAAACTAAAAGAAGATCTAAACTTGGAAAGGTGACACCCCTTTCCAAGTTTAGAATTTTTTCTCTTGAAGTTTGTCCTCCTCTTTTTGCACCCTGAGAAAGACTTTTGAGGTCAATGTCAAGGAAATACAGGTTGGTGTTTGTTCTGTGAGCAGCCACATTTAGATAAAGGCTTTATGTCACCTTTGTGTGTCCTCAGAAAGACCTTAGTTGTGAGTTAGTTTTTTTTCTGAATTTGTAGTGCCTTATTTTATTGTCATGGATTAAATATTCTGCATACATATACCTGGATATGGATTAGATTTTTGTTGTTTTCCAGAAATGAGTTTGAGTTTGTTAAAGTTTAGATCTACCAGTGACTCACCATCAACCATGTTATCGACCTGTGACCTGAAGGAACCTGAAGGAACCTGAAGGAACCTGAGGAGCCGTTTAGACGTGTGCTGGTCGGCATCACTGAGGGAGAACAGATCTATTAATGAACTCGATCTGCAGCATGATGATATTAAACTGTGACCAGTTTCTCAGCGGAATTTCTCTCTGAAACTGTTTTAACAGTAACTGAACAATATCAAGTTGACACAATAGGCGAGGGTTATGACCGGATGGCTGTGCAGTGTAGAGGAGATAACGTTTGTTTCCCTGCCCTGCTGTCTGATCAGGTGACATTATCACAGGGCTGAGGCTGGTTCTGGTTTTGCTCTGGACCCTCTTGCAGCTTCCTCCGCTCACTTAGTCCTGCCAGCTGTGTTACTGCCTCCCTCTCTACCTTTTCATCATCGGCTTTTTCTATCACCAATTTCCTTTTGCCAAGAGCTTCACAATGCCTGGAACGTTTTAAAGGGAGGATATTGCTCCAGATTTCATCACTTTAATTAGTTGAGTTAAAATAAAAGAGCTGAATATGATGATTATTTAGAGCTGTGGTGAGGACCGAAATGGCTGGCAGTCTTCTCCTGCCTGCAGTCAAAAGTCTCAGGAACCCTCGTTTTACTCATTTCCATCTCACCGCAGGGAACAGCGACGATCCACCTGCTTTACACTGCTGCAGCTGTTAAACTGCTCACAGATCTGGGCAGATACGCTTTGCATTTTCAGCGATGATCTTGTACAAACTACTGACCCAACAATGGACTACGTTTGCTTTCTATAGTATCAAATGCGAGGCTCTGAGGTCAGAGGGCATCATAGACTGTGAAGCCTCCGATAGCAAATTCAAACCACAAATTCACACACTAAATAGCTGCAGGTATGTTTGGTGGTCAACCTGAATCTTCCATTGCCCTGGTTCCTTCAACAAACAGCCGTTGGGATATACCATTTACAGAAAATAAATGAGGCTTTCTGATTCTGATCACTAACCACTTACAAATATAGCAATAGGCCATAAACGCACACACTTAAAGAACCAGGACAGGAGTGCTCACTGGCATGATTAATGTTAAGAGAATAACACACAAATATGTTTAGAGGTTGTATTAACCAAATGTGGGTTTCAGAGGATCTTTGGAGGGTCTTTTCAGATTTTCTCCAGGATCAAACTGCAGGATCTTTGAGAGGTGACCTGGGTATGGTGACCCACTGTGTTATATAGTACAGGTTCTTTGGGATTTGTGAGCCATGAGAAGATTTCCTGTTTGTGTGGAGTCTTTAGCTTCCTGAAGGGATAACACATGGTCTTGCAGTACTTTAGGATGCTCCAGAGGTTCTCCAGAGATTATGTTGTTTCTTGAGGTTCTTGATTGTTTTGAGGGGGTTCCAGTGGGTTCATACAGATTCTGTGAAATTCTATGGATCATATATTCTGGTTTTTGAAGAGTTTTGAAAGCAGTTTTCAGAAATTGTTTAGCAAGTTTTTTTGTCTTGCTAGAAAAAGCTCTGCCAACTAACAAATTATCGTGATGATGTGATATTGTTAGGAGACCTGAGGCCAACAGGTTCATGCTCTAAAACAGAGATCTGCAGGTGAAGCAGACAGGTATGACCGAGGCAACAATTAGTTGTTCCAGCTCATTGCAAAACATAAAGGTGGGGTCTGTCTCCAGCTGCAGGGTGGAGCTCTGTGATTGACAAAGACACCTCACCCTCTGAACACGTCTTTATATGAGTAGGAGCAGCCTGAGGGCGTGATCCTCCCTTCAGCTGTGGGCAAACCTCACAGACTATCTGAGTCTTATTTTCTTATTTAACCTGTGTTGTTTCTACTGTTTCTCTCAGCAGGTTTGTCACAGTGACACAGGAAATGAAAGGTCACTGTTATGTAAGATTGATTCCTGTTGTCACCTCTTTCCTTCCTATTGAAAGCAAAGTTGAGTTGCTGCCCTGTCCTTCTACTAGACTGGAAGCTGACTGTCCACTTTATAAGTTCACCTTTGGGCCATCACAAAATCGCCCGCTAGTGGACTAGTGGTCGTAGCAGTCATTTGATTTGTTAAAACGAATAAAAAATGCCCTTTAATAATACCAACTGGTGTTATTGTATATCGTTGGAAAGCCTGATTAGTCACCTTTACAATGCGGTGCAACTTGTAAGGATCATGCATCCATGGAATGAGTAACACAGCTAAATGTGTGGGTATTGCCGAACAAATTCCCCTCCAGTATTCTCCTGTTGGTATCACTCTTGTTCTGAGTTGCTTGGTGGATTGGATGGTTGCACTCTCCAACAGTAATAAGGAAAAAAACAACACATTTTTTACACTGTTCATTTGAGAGTCAGGGCGTGTGGAAGATCCATACGCAGCCACAACAGCCTCACGTACCTCTTCCTCATGGTCACCAGCCTGGTCACATTTTGCTGAGGGATGGCATCCCGTTGAAGGTCAACCAGCGTGGTTGTGTTGGTCACTGTAGCACGTACAACAACTCCCAAGCTGATCCCACAAGTCTTCACTTGGGTGGATGCCAATCAGGTGCCAGTCAAACACCGGCAGCACTTGAAGCTCAGAACAATGTCAAAATGGCCAATATGTGTTGTTTTTTTAAAAGTTATGAAGAGAATATGTTCTGTTCTGTTGTTACATTGCAATAAAATGTTTCCCACTTTAAAATGTCTCTAAATTATATTTGAGGTGCTGAAAACATGACACAGTAGCTGTAGAGTAGGCAAAGAATTACTAGTGACCACTGGCAGGCTGCCTGTCATCAGAATAAAAATTTGCGATGGCCCAATATCCAGATTCATTAAACATGTATTCAGCAATGAGTGTACCAAATTTGATGCTTTTATCACAAAATGATAAGTAATGGTTTAGCTATGCTGCCCCTCTACAATGCCATTCAGCAGAACAGATCAGCCCTTACCGTCTTACCATCAGAGAAGTGTTCATCAATCTGTTGGGTTAGAACTGAGAGTTCTACGGAGCAATGGTTCTCTTTATCTATGTATATACTCAGTAGCACGTCTGTTTGTATTTGCCTGTGGCTCAGTTTGTTTTAAATTATTTCAATCCAGCAAGTACCACAACCAAGAGCATATGGTTTTCAGGCTGTCTGTCCATCCACTTGATTTTAGTGCTTAAAGGTCAAGGTCGGTGTGACCTCACTACACTGCTAACCATTGTTAGCAACGCTAATTTGATAACAACAATCTCATTCACAACATGTTATGTCTTTATACATAAGAGTAGGATAATGTCTAGAATGGAACAGTACTATGGACATGGCTGACATTAACATGAAACAATTATGAGAGACATAAAATATACAGTAAAACAGCAGAGTGTTCACTGCTGTTTAAGCGAGTAGCAGCCATCTTGAGCTCTTATGTCGGGGCTTGTGGGATTCATCCGACTTTCTGAGTCAGAGATCCAACTTCAGGCACCATTCGAGATCAAAATTCTAACTCGGAGCTTGGAAATTATGACTTCCAAGTGCAACTGCAACACACCATAAGTTGAGTTTGTTTGGTTTATCATAATGTCAGTATCACATGATTAAGATATTATTGCAAATATGTAGGCCATTGTTAGCTAAGCATTAGCATTAAGCTGGGTCTGCCTCTTTTTTGTCCCTGGAAACACTGAGGTTTTGCAGCTCATATGTTGTCAAATTCATTACTTTGTTTTCTGAATTTGTAGCACACCACCACATTCTCTAAGTGTGTTTACTCAAGATTTAATGCAGAAATTGTGACAACATTTCGCACAAGTTGTTCTCATTTTCTTTGTAGCCTGAGACTAGTCTGAGAGACAGAGGCAGACAATCACAGTGGGGTAACTCTAGTTTGCTGGATACTTCGATTAAAGTTTCCTCAAAGTCTGAATTTGCATCAAAGTTTTGCACAGAAAGCACAGGTGAAGCAACAGGAAACAATTTATGTGGCTCAGCGTTTCCAGAATAAATTCTGAGAGCTGTCCAACAGATGGGACCCTGCCACTGGCCGGCAGTTAAGCACATGCTCTGCTGGAGCTGGAACACCTGAATGAAAAGTAGGCTCAGATACTGGCTTCAGAGGGAGTGCAGCTTGTGTGACCTGTTCATACGAAGTGTCATTAAATACAGAGGAGGGGAAGGTGGAGCTGCAATGCCTCTATTATCATCAAATCAAATCAAATTTTGTTTATAGAGCACTTTTCATACATTAAAAACCTAGCACAAAGTGCTTTACATGTTTAAAAGCAGCCACCACCGCACACACTAACCACACCTCCACACCCCAGCACACATTCACATGCACACACACACACACAGAAATAACGTGATCTTAAAAACATGTGACTGAATACATTGAATATTATCTTCTCTATACCTCATCAGTCACTGTTCACACTGTGGAGCTTGAGTGTCCACCTCTCTGCCTCCTCCCTCCTCTGCTCCGGCTCTGACAGCAACCATAATTTATCTCGACAGGAAGTGAGGCTTGCAGTAGCCAGCTCATCCTTGCTGTGAACAACACAGAGACACCGACAAGCAAGTGAAGAAAAGGACAATGGATTCACAGAGTGAGTCTGACTGAGGCGACACATACACAGCCTCAGCTGTGATGTTCTGTCACATCACTGGAAAAACAACTGAAAAAGCATAACTTACAAGCTGTTGTAAATATCCTGAAACCTCAGAAACTGTCCTTCAGCCGTTGGAATTATCAATTGTTCCTGATGTATTTTTGAAAAAATACATTGAAAGTTCCTACAGACATGTTTTAAACTCTGTAAATATCCTCTAGCTGAACATGTTTTTCCACACAGACTGGTCTGGATCTCTCAAATCCTCTGACTTTATGGTTTAGAAACCTAGATCAGGCCTTGCGCCCCAGTTTATAGTTTGTTTATGTAGTGTGCTAGTGGTTGTGTCAGGTGAATTTAGCCCTGGTCGACAGGATTGGTTCCTCAGGTCTGTGACATATGAAACCCTGACGGAGTTTACGAGACTGTCATTGGTTCAAGGTGAAAAATCTCACTCATGTTGTTGATGATAAATTCATTCATTATATGTCTCATACTATAATTACAATTATATGTTCTTCTGCACTTCCTTTGTCGTATGATGTAGCTAATATGATAACACCTATAGGGCTAAGGCTGTGTTTCTAAGAGCTAATTAGAGTCTGAGAATGTGTCTCTGCAGATCCACATACCAGCACCAGGTTCACGGGTCGAGTGGAGGGAGGTACAGCAGGTTGCAGGGGGCAGATCTGTGGAGGAGATAGCCGCAGCTGCAGGACTCCAGTCCAGGTCAAGACATGAGCTACCACATGTATGAAAGAGAGGGCCAGGCTTTTTTTCTTTATTTGATAGGATAGTTGAGAGAGACAGGAAATGGGGAGGCAGAGAGACAACTTTTAAGGCAATTCATTAGTGTCAAAATCAAAGTCAAAAGAAACATTTTAATGGCTTATTTATTATATTCTGAGTTATCAAGCAGTTTAGAATTAAATGATAACACTTGATACACATTTTTTCAAATTTCATCACAGATAACAATATGGTCCATAAGCACCCTGGATGTCAGGTGCTCTTTCTGGATCTGGACCAATTCTGGAGGAGACACAGAACTCAGTCTGTACCAGAGGATAACAGCTGGACTCTGCCCAAATGTGGTAAAAATAAAGGTCAGACCTGGGCCCTGGACCCTAGCATATGTTGGGCTAGAAGTTTAATTTTGCTCTCTGGAATCTTTAGACTCAAAGCAACAGCTCATTAATCCGTCACTCAACTCTGTCCTGTCTTTCACCTCCTCAGTTTCACTCGGTGACATTTGTTGGGTTCTAGTGAGTGTTTAGCACGGTGCATGGTGTGTGTGTGTGCATGCATGCGTGGTAAGTAAAAGTAAACTAAAGGGTGTGCTCGTAATGATGAGGGAACATGTGATGTGTTTGTGGGAACAGTGGAGCTCTGTGACTCAGTGAAATCACACACATCACAGGACTCATGGTCAGTGTTAATGCCAGCGGTGACCGTGAACGCAGCGTCACCGGTGCCGAGCAGAGGAGCTGTTACGTAACAGCAGAGGAGATAACAGCATCTGAATTCAGGTCACAGGATGGAGGGAAAATACTGTTGTCAGTAAACATCACAAGAGGTCAAAGGTGAAATCATTGTTTCTGTTTGTTTATCTTTTATTAAAATTAATTGATATGAATTCAATCATCCATTAAAGCAGTAACAAGCTGAAAAACTGAACAGTTAAAACAGGAAAAATAACTGCATCTTTGAGTGAAGCTAACCAGGGTCAGGTCCACTGGGGGTCAAAGATTACAGATAACCCTGGCCCAAAGCCATCAGCTCCCATTCAAGGGTCAAGCACCAGTAAATGGTTGATGCTCATCATGACAATGAACAGAGAACCTGTGACCTTAAGAAGAAACACTGTGGGGAAGTGAAACAGTCCAACCAGTGTGATGTTGCCTGAGTTTGACCATGGACCCTAAGAGGTCGTTCCATAGACTTCCACCTAATAAGAATTTTGCTTTGAAATATGCTATTACAGAGAGTGTATGAAACCAACAACCAAAATATTCCTGTCATGGTCTGCTCTGCTTGTGCCTCTGGAAATTCACTTTACCTGCCTCCATTATCCACGTCCCTCTTCCCTGAACCCTCAGCTAGCCTTCACAGATTACACGAACTCTGACCTGCTACTTGCTGGGTATCAGTCTGGTCTCTGACACTGGCGTGACAGCTGAACCACCTCAGGAGACCCAAGGTGGTTCTGTACCCTGTACCAAAAAGCAGGATCTAAGGTTATTGAGAAAACATCAGGTTTAACTTCAGGTCCTCAGTCCTATGCAGTGGCCCACATACTAGGTGAAACCTGGTAGTAAACTACTCCAGAGTATGTTAACTTAATAGGATCAGATCAAAACCTGTCAACAGCCAAACTGACCAATCAGATCACTGGAAACAGTCATATTTTCTACAGGGTCCTGACCTAAACATTTCACCATCATTGTGTTTTCATTTTATTTCTAACCACCCTGCTGCTCATCGATTCATCACTGTCTCCTGTATTTTCAGCTTTGAAAAAATAAATAAATAAATAAAACAAAAGATTTATTTTTGTCCAACTACGCCAGTAACCAACATTGATCTGTGTGAACCTACAGCTTATTAAACACAATAAACCCAACATTAAATACACTGTACCTCCTTGTGAGAATGACCACAGTTGCAGCTGGACTGTACAGTAACAAATAATCCAAGGCAGATTCAAGGTGTGTCAATCATGGCTCTTTTCTTCAACCATTCCAGAAAAAACCTCATGTAGACATCAGACAGCAGCAGCCCTGGTTGTGAAAATGGGTGCCCCATCTAATGACTCTGGAAGATTCCATTCTCTACCCACATGATCAACCCACCGTTCTGTTTTTATATCTATACAAACAAACAAACAACCTATATACACACCCCTTCACATAACAATAAAAACACACACACACACCCGACCCTTCTTACAATGGCCATTACACTTTCCACACACATCTACCACATACCACCCCACACCAATTCACATTTGGTTGCTCCCAGAACTATAAAATTGGTGTTCGTTGCCTCAGGAATGCTTTTGCCTGCACACCTGGAGGACACGCAAACTGGTGAGTACACATTACACTTGCCCAACTCAGTGCACACACTTAGCAATCCAATAAACACAATACATTACCTTGCTGAGCTCAAGGATCAAACCATTGACACATTATTGTTTACTTTAATATACACATTTTATCCTTTGTCCCTCTCCTCCAGGTGGAACTGTGTGGCCCACCAAGCCACCCACCAGCAAAACCAAAACTAGAAAAGGACAATAAAGACAATGATATATATTCAATAAATAAGGTAAACATATCGATACAAATATGCAAAACAACGTGTTAAAATGTATCTTCAATAGAGTGCTGTTGCTCCTCTTAAAGTGCCTGTGCCATTATTAAAGTGCATATGTACTTAATTCAAAAGTGCGTGGTGCTATGGGTGCCAAGCCAGGTGACGACGTGCTCTTCGTCACACTCCTCTTCTCTCACATCTGAGCTTGCTTCCTGCTCAGATAATCTGCTGTGATAAATAAAGGCTGAGCTGATAGAAGAGCAGACACCTCCTCGGTGATCACAAGGAAGTGAAGCTGCTGCAGCTCCGTGCTCTCAGAATAACAGTGTGTGAGTCATCTCGGACTAACAGCTCAGTTCAATAATTCAGCGCTCCTCTGTAAGCATGAATAATTGAGTCTGGAGACTATGTCCTGCTCTGTGAAACCGCTCTGCTGAATATTTCTCTTCTTATCAGGAACAGATTTTCTCGTCTTAGATGATCGGCTTGCAGAGTCAGGAGAGTGTTTTTAAACTCAACTACACATATAAAATAGTCTTAAAGCACAAAGTTATTCACTGTTAAATATTTTGAACTTCACATGAACTGTGCAGTAAAACTATGATTGTGACGCTGGCAGAATAGCAAGAGGGTGATGACTGCACTATCACATGATTACAGCTCAACAAAAGCGTCACAATGTAGTAAAGTTATAAATTAACCAAGTAAACGCCTCATGACTCATCTCATCTTCCTGAGGTCGTGATTTCTCATGAGACCTATAACGTCCATCATGCCACAGACGTCACCCAAAAGCTGATGTAATATGCTGTCAGACAAATTTTATCCATATGTCGACACGGGGGAAAACATAAATATGGTAATAATAATGAAATGCAATTAATTTCTAAGTGCATTCCAAGAAACTTTACCAATTAAATAAGACATTCAGAGGATAAAACCTTTGGAGATGAGGTCAAGAGCTCTGACATCCTGAGGGGAGCTCAGAGTAGAGCTGCTGCTCCTTTAGTTTTAGCTTCTGGTTCAGATGCTTTCCATTGGAGGTCCTCCAGGCTTGTCCAACTGGTATGTGGCCTTGGGGTATAAACCCAAAACTCACTGGAGGGATTATATATCTCATCTGGTGTGGGGATGTCTCGGGATCCCTCAGGAGGAGTTGAGAGGGGGGACTGTCACTGGGCAGACGCTGCCTGGAAGACTTTGCTTAACCTGATGCCCCTTGACCCAATCCATGGTAAGCAGCAGAAGATGGATGGCTAAAAATTCACTGAAATGCAACATGATTTTTTGGAGGGAAGAATTGGTCACTGATTATGAAACCTGCTACAAAGAGGCAAAATTAAATGAATAAAGATGATAAATAGGCTTTTAATGGGGTTTGATATGACAAAGATCTTTAGGATTGAAACAGATTCCATGTCCGTTTTATTGTTAGAGATGTTGTTAGAGCTTCAACAGGACAGAGTGGCTGTTAAACGCAGTGAGCATCAGATGAAAAGCTGCTCTGACGTTCCTGTAATGAAACCGAACCATCTGCACACGATTCCCTTATCATCTTCACATGAATCACTAATAAAGTGTCACAATCATTTCATCACACCCAGCCCTGATGAAACGCAAACTACAAAGGGAAGTTTTAAAATTATAATGCAGCGCATTAGCGCTCACTGAATATTTTCTTTCTTTTTAGCCAGATGCATTTTAATAACATCCACTGCATAAATTTGCATTTTCTGCAAACTCCTCTCACTCAGAGAAGAAGTGCTGAATGTGGATGGCGAGAGGAAGTTTCAATAAAGACCCTTACTAGCGAAAAAAATCCTTTATCTGCACTGACAGTGTCTGAGGAACATTGAGTCCACTTAGCTGATGAGTTTCGTATTGTCTTTTAACACTGCTGCATTTCTCTACTTGTCATGTTTTCATTGTTTTTGTCACAGCATTATTTGACATGACTCTCCTTTATTGGACACCCTGTCAGACAGGATCAAAACCCCTCACTGCCCACTTGTCTGATCTTTCCATTCAAGTCTAATGGTGTATTTAATCAATCAGAGCATTATAGGTGGAATCAAAACCATATCGTCATCTATCCGTAATTGTAATGTAAAATTTATTTCTCACATTCACCTTAAAATATTATTTGAAACACCTCTTTAGTGCAGTCTGTACCATTTATTAAACTTAAGTTACAATTCAGCTTACTAGTGTTAGACAGGACCTCTCCCATTTTGCCACACTTGGTTGAGTGTTCTTGGTTACACATACACCGGTGACATTTTGCAACGTGGAATTTACATTTGCCTAAAGTTCGCAAGCATGTATTTAATGGCAAAGGGTGAGGGGATATTTAAAAGCAGTTAGAAGCAGGGACATACTTGACAAATGCACTTTGCATCTGAGTGCCACTGCACACACTGCAGCGCAACTCTGACACTGTCTCTCCAAACAAGAAAATGATACTTTGCAAAACCTATTGAATGTTACAATTTTAGAGTGAGGATTTATTAAATTATATGGCATGTTTGAAAGGTCAGCAACCGTCACATTGGGAGCTGGCACAAACCTTAGCCTGCCAAGTTTTTAATTCAGAACATGACATGTCCAAGCTTTGAGCAGAGTCCATCAGGAGTGTCTGCTTAGATATTTTCATCTGTTCACGAAGGGAACTACATCATGACAGAAGTAACAGTGCAGCGACAATTTTGAAGAGATAGTCTGTACAAGATTTAAATCATAAATGTGGAAGTCAAATTAAACAGAGCTTGATGGAAAAAATATTTACATGACAAGTCATAATCAATGGAGAAAAAGCCATAAATATGTCATAAAAAGTCAAATGAGATGTCAAAGTAAATTTAGCCTAAATACAAAATTGAAATTCAAGAAAATGAAAAAAAGAACAAAAATATGACATCAAAAATTCATAATTATGACATAGAAAGTCCAATTTATTTTATACAAACTCCTGGCTTGTGGCTGATGGCACACAGCTGGTGCATTGTGGGATATATACTTGGCCATATACGGCTCAGGTGTGGTGTTCCCATCAGTGTGGGTAAAGTGCAAATCAAGCACAGGTCCATTACTTTTTTAACTATGTTACGTAGTTTCCTTTATGTTAACTGTAAGCTTGTTCCTAGCATTAGATATAGTCTATGTTAGGCTATATTTTACCTGACTAATGTTAGCTAGCTTAAAGCTAAATGTGATTCTAAATTAGCTCAGTCATGAGAAGTTAAACAATGGAGAAATTGTTGTTGTAGAGTAGGTAAGTAAGTAAGCTTTATTTCTTTAACATTTTTCCCAGATAAAATCACAAAGTGCTTTACAATAAAAGTGCAAAGTGGCATAAGACAAAATAGCGAAGATAAAATAACACAACAGAAATACATCGCATTAAGATGTACGTAAGACGTAAAAACATACTATTAAAATAACAAAAGCATAGAGGGCACTGCACAGGGTTGGCCCCTGAGAAAAGTGGACTTCCCCTTTTACCACTGCATAATTAGCGCTCTACTTTTAACAGTCTTGGTAAATGTGTAATAAGAACAAGTTTATCCTCCTCTGAGTATCCAGCTCATAAATAAATAAATAAAGTAGGCTAGATCAGCAGGACTACAGAGTCTCCTCTCTCACCTGAAGCAGGTCACAAACCCAGAATTAATCTTCCACAGCCGGGCTGTCAGCCAGCGGCCAGGCCTAACCTGGCACGAGGCCCCAGAGGGCCCCTGCAGGGCCCAGTGAGGATGTCTGATGTCTGGAGTGGATGTTGGTGAACTTTTTTCAACTTGGTGCTGTGGCTCACTCTGTGACCATGGCAACAACAGAAACCACACTGAGGCAAAAACAAATGTGCAGCAAATGATTTTTCCTGCAACTAATAGGGCCAAATTATTTTCTGGACTGATCAATGTCCATTTTTTCTATTGAATTTCAGAAACTATTATTATAGGATTGTTAAATGTTGATGTTTTCTGCAGACTCTGTAAAACTCTAAGAGAAGCAGCATGATAAATCAACCAGTAGCCTATAGGTCACTGTAGGAATTTATGTGTAATTGACAGACTACCTTGCAGATCTTCAAATAAAAACTGAGCAGGCCATCTGTGCAGCACGGTATTGTGGCCCATAGTTTTTTAGGTTTTGTTGCTAGGTGACATCTAGTGGTCGTAGTGATTATGATGGGGGTGTTCAGGTCCCATGTGAAAGTAGCAGTGTATGTTATTTCTAATAACAGCTGTTATTTCTATTTCTATTATCAATGAGCATTCAACAAAGTTAACCATGTTGTTGTTATTGTTGCCATGACAATGGGGGTGTTTGGGTCCCATGTGAAAGAAGCAGTTTATGTTATTTCTATTATGCATGAGCGTTCAACAAAGTCAACCATGTTGTTGTTATTGTAACCATGAAAATTAAGATTGTGTAATGTAATGACTAGGATCTTAATTCTAAGTCATATAACATATTATAATAACATTATCAATCATCTGAGTAAGCTAATACCAACCAAAATGTTCCAAAACTGTCCCAGGAACTCACCTGCTAGAGTGTGTACTGGCTCAGTCCTTACCACACCAAGTTTGACTCCAGCCCAGGACTTTAGCTGCAGGTCAGATCTACCTCTCACACCCTGTCATCTTTCTATCTCTCCCTCCCTTTCCCTGTTCCATGAAAGGCAGAAAAAAGACTCCAAAAATAATAACTTGCATAGTTGTTAAATGTCCAGCCCAGACCTATTAGAAACACATCAGTCATGTGGAAGCATAGCCTACTTGCGCTCTACAAACTTGCATAAAAGCAGCCAGTTCCTCCGGCAGTGGAAGCATGACCTCTGACCGATGATGTCATTCCTCTTTCCCTCTGCAGCCTGATTGTGTGCAAACACTGTGAAGTCCCACGTGTGATGAACTCAGCATGTAGGAAACACAGCTACCCGCCGGACACCGAGCACAGTCAAAGGCTTGACCTATGGGCTCGACCCAGTGACTGCACCCAGCCCAGTTCATGTTCAGATGTGGGAGCACAGTGTTGTTTGCGCTACACACTCCAGTTACCATGACAACAGGAGCCATGTCGTGTCCCTGTAATAATTTCCACAGATTTTGTGCTTTTACTTGTACCGTGGCAGCGGGTGTGACTTTGCTGTGAGAGGTTGTCAATACAGAAAAATGTGAACTCTGAAGTGTCGATGAAAGGCCGCTTCACACTGGTATCTCACCATGTATGATATTTACATTAACTCAGTGGGTATAAATATGCAGTGTTCAGAATGAAGGGAAAAAAAAGATGAAAGACAGATGGACCACATGAGGGACGGCAGACTGTTTGCACAAGAGAGGATGAAGATGATAAATAATGTACTGATACAGAGAGAGATAAATGTTTCAGTGATGGAACAGACTTTTATCTGAGCTTTGGTTGTTAAACAGAGAATGTTATCGTTCAGAAATCAAAGAAACGTACTGAAAACATGTTGTAACATGGGTCAAGATAATTGTGTTCTTTTTAGACCTGTGCTTTTGCAGCTTGAAATGTGAATATTATGCACAAACTTCAGGTTACATTCAATATAATAATATTAAATAATAGCATAAAGTTTGCTTATATAATATTGCTAGTAGTATTTATTCATTTATTTAGCCTTTGGTTTAGTTCACAGAAAAGAGTCCGTACCCATTCAGTATTCAAGAGATACTGAGTGAAAACTGTACCTGCTCATCAGTCATCTACATGATAGTGGTGCTAGAGCACCACCTTGTGACCTCCTCAGTCTTTGGCAATAACAGCACATTAGAAATACCTTGCAAGAATGAAGAAGTCCTGCTTGTCCTTTTACCATACCTTTGTCTGCACCTCAGCAAAGGAGAAGGGGTTTATATATACATATATATATGCTGTGTGGCTGCCAGAGGCTGCCAGAGGCTCAGCTACACTACATGCAACATGTTACAATTTCCTTGGCAGTATGAGTGCAATGTGTGATGTCAAACCTTTGAGGCTACTTTTACTGTAAAATACTTTTTTTATTTTTTATTTTTTTCAGTTTTATACACAGTTGTATTCTGTTAGCTAGACAAAAACAAACTAGTACATTAACCACTGTCAGTGAAGGACTGACCTAAGACTGAGAGGTGGACATGAGGGATATTTCAATGGTCCTCTGCCATAGTGACAAAACATCTGAACGTTTTAAACTGCAGTGATTACACAATGTCAAAGAGATGATGCATTTTGGGAGCACTGACTATTTATATGAGAAAGGAATTTAGTTTTGACACATGAGTGAACTATTTTGGAAGAGATATGAGCTTTGGCAAGTGAGCGATGGTGTTTTGCTGAACTGTAAGACTGTTTTGCCTAATGAGTTTAGAGTTTTGAGAATGTAATTTCTGTTTCAAGAAATGAGCCAAACCAATGGAGAAAAACTGTAAAAACAAAATCATAATGTCAGACAGGACTATTTAGTTGGAGTTTAAGTGAGGTTTAATGAAAATTTCTTTCTATCATTTTTACCGGTGGTGGCATGGGGCTTTTGCTAGTGTTACTATTATTATTATTATTGTTATTATTATTATTATTATTATTATTATTATTATTATTATTATTATTATTATTATTATTATTGCTGCACTTGTTGTTGTTGTTGTCTTCTGTCAGAGGCTACTGTAGCGGTGGACGCCAGAAACTGACCCTTATTTTTAAAATGTTTAACCGGAAGTGTCGTTAGCT